>JAQFYZ010002534.1:0-16653 GCA_034695085.1 Cylindroiulus punctatus | reverse complement strand
TATTTTTCTCATGAGCAGGTTTAAAAAAATTTTCTACACGATTTATAAGTCAGGGATATTTACTTGGGTTGTCAGGGGAAGTCAGGGAAATGATTTTGTAAATTTGAGTATGAACCCTGTATTCAGACTTTTGGACACTTAGGACAAATATCACATAAGAAATAATAAACGATCTTCAATAACAGATTATTTGAAATAAATCACCACTGTGCCCTCAGAAAAGTTGTACAATACTGTACAAAAAATGTTACGCAAGTATAAATACAATTTATTTTTAAAACTCATATTTTTTCAGGCTACTGATACAACGAACTAATTATGGTGGTCCCATGCAATTCGTTATAACGAGGTTCGACTGTATATCCAAGTTATGCACCACCAACGAGTTGATCCATATGAGCAATGTACATGTACGTGATGTCGTTTTTCTGCAAAACTTACTGAGAAATGTGGAGAAGAATTACAATGTAGATTATCCAGGTTTTGACAGTGCGTAAAGGAGTGCCCCGCCCCACCCACCCCTCATTATACGTTACGTTACCCACGTGACGCAAAATGGACATTCAACAGGGCGTGACCACGTGACAGACGCACCCCAGACGGAGACGCGACATGTGGCCAACATGTGACCCCCCAAACGAGTGAACAGCTTGCCAATTTACAGGGTGAACCAAAAGCCCAAAGCATTATAATGTAGACATCACATCGACATCAGCGGTGTCAGCAGGTCAGAGGTCAACAAAAAACAAGTCCAAGATGCGGTGGGGAGTAGACACGGTAGTCACTCACGTATGGCATCGAGGGTGGTACGGAGTCCCTCGTCGTCCCGCCATATGGTGGCTATCGTGCCATGCCAAGGTCAAGGGCCTCCGTAGAGGTTTTTGGGGTGAAGACTGATTTTACGTCCACGCCAGCTACTGGCACGTTAACGCATTTACGTCCCCCTTCAACTCCTATCAGTCAAGGGGGGTAGAACGGCAATAAAAACCAGTCTAGAGTTGGGTGTCCCATAAGTCCATCGTCATTGGATAATAATGCCTTCATCAAGGGCAGGATTAACGTTTAGTGTTAATGTCATCAACATCGTGATTGCCAGTTCTCTCTCTCCCCAAGTCATGATTCGTCATATTTTCCAGAAGCATCCCCCCTAGTAACTAAAAGTAATGACCTCATCACTGACTGAGCGGAATTAGTACCAAAATGCGCTGAAACCCCATAGGCCACCTCTATAAATCAGCACATCGTACTATAGTAGAAATACGAACTGATGGAACTGAAGGCCAGCCAATCAGAGAGGTGTCGCTTATCGATTACGGATTCCTGGTTTTCAGTTGTTGAAAGGAAAATGGCTGACGCCTCGAGCTGAAGCGCCTCCCATGTATTTTTTTTGTTGAGCTCCTTCCTCTCACCAGTGGCGCTGTATGCGAAATACCGGACTTAGTCAATCGCAAACTGGCGATTGGATTCTATTGGTCGGCGCTTTCAGCCCAGTTCCATCTCTTCGTGGTTCTACTATAGTAGTTTTTCGCTGCACAAAACGGGTCCTATAGAATTGACATTAGGGGAAACCCCTCTTAAGTGGGACACCCTGCAAAGACGTCATCAAGAACGATGGATTTCACCCAAATTGTTGAAAACTGCCATGCTTCAATGCAAATTTCAAAATCTTATGCTATTCATAAAGATTTTCCCTGACAATCCCTGGCTTTCCAGGTGCCTGCAACCATCAATATGCCCAGATTGCTACGGTCGGCACCGATGCGAGCCAATGGGATCGCTTGTGCCATCCTGGGGCCTGCGCTATTAACCTGACCAAACCTCCACCAGATTGATGGATCATCCAGCCTCATCCAGGTGGCGCAATTTTAATAGGATTTCCAGAGCATCCTTTCCATCTCTTTCGTCACGCCCGTGACCTTGCTGACCTTTGCAGGGCCGTTGCATCCGAAAGGGGGGATCTCCAGGCCCCCATCCGTTTTAATGATTCATAATAACACGACTATTCCCACTTAATGAGACAACGTCCACCCCAATGAGGGTACCACGTGACGCCTTTTTTGTGCGACGAGGGCCATTCGCCTTTGCCGCCGGAAGTTGAACAAAAGACGCGAATTTTCATTTTCGGGGGGCGTTTTTTGTTCCCACGAAAATCCTCTGCCCAATTTCGCCCCCCTTTCGGGCCTCATGCAGCAACAATTACTATACGTCTCCCCACGTGGGTGTCCCCCTAACCCAGCATCTTACGCCAATTATTTCTGTCTAACTTTCTTATCAAAAATGGTAAACGTTGGCTTCGAATGCCCCAACTCCATGTGTATGTTCGCACAAAACCAACAGAGCGCCATCTGTGTCGTTTTTCGAAAACTCCCCAATTCTTGAAAGCAGCGTTTGTAACGTTTCTCTGGGATATTAGTTTTCTATGCAACGAAATTAAGAAAATCTTTCCCATGGTTGCTAAAATGGGAAATTATGTACGATTCTCGTGGCTGTGTACGTTTTCAAGGTTGCGAATCAACTTATGCAACGTCGCAGTTTACGATAAATGCTCAATTTCAGGAAGCGAAATTGCTTCTTTAATTAAGCAGATACTGTACATCAGTATACTTCTGTACATGTACTGGAAGAAAGGGGTGTTGCGGCCATGTTGTTTTTCAAATCGAACTTCGCGTGATTTCAATGATGATAAGAACAAGTGATTTCTACAGATATTCAAACTTGTGAGATGCAAATGTGTCAAAATTTTGTTGATTGCAAACCACATTTCTTTAGAAAGATTGCTTGGGATATCATTCGCTAAGAAAAATACCGTACGACCGGCAACGGATTTATGTACATTTTCCTAACACATTTTTAATTTCATTAAGGCCCATTGAAAGTGCGTTGTGACTTTGGGGACACCCTGCATAAAATTACCAAATACAATTTCTCCTTTCCTGATCAACATATTAGAGGAATTTTTTTTTACATGTAAACATTAACAGGGACTTGCATTTTTTGGGATGTGCTCTTGACAACTTATGGAAATGTATATGATATTAATAAAAACGATACTTCTATGTTTGACCTCTTATTTTGCTTTATGGGCGATAGATGGCAGCACCTGCCATCTGAACGGGAATATAAGACATTTACTGTCGTTGGCAAAATAAAGAATGTATGGAAAAATTCTAAAAACGAAATGTCTTTTCATTTATATAGCGCAAGAACTTACTATCAATATAAACTTTGAATTAAAACATTTAGTTTTATTTGAAATTATCAAATCTGTCCAAAATTATCAAAATGCAATTGCAAAAAACCACTTTCAATGGGCCTTAACGATTTCAAAACTTGAGATTAAAGAACTATCCCCTAGCGATTGTCTCCTAATGGCGCTTGAGCTAGCAGTGATTGCCTGCGTTCAAATGTGGCTCAATTGAAATACATGTACTAGTAGTTAAGGTTTGGTTAGATCAGGAGAAAAATAAAACAATAGAAGAAAAGTAAATTAAAAACAGAAAATGGATTAATCTCGAAGGCTAAAGACAATTAATGTTGGCGTATAAAATGTAAACTTGTGTTCTTCATAACTGCCGACTTCGCGTGATAAGGCGCTTTTTCCCAATCCCAACCGTTACAAGTCATCCCCCAACCGTTATAACACCCCATGATCCCAACCAGGATTACAGTGCGTGAGAGCATTGCCAGGCCCACGCCACTCTCCTACTAATGGGAAAAGCCGCTAAAAAAAGAGGCCTTACACCCCCGCCCCCAAACGACACTTCTTATCCTGATGAGGGCGCCACCCGTCACCCGGATGACGTCACCAGCGCGCGCTTCCTCTCTAACCAGTTATCTAATCTTACATAAGCGCGCCTTTGGGATTTTTTTTTCGGTGTTATTAATTACGAGACCCCATCGAGGTAGGTGGCGCCCCAAAGGGTGACGCTGGACAGACGCCCAGGGCACGTGACCCAAGGCCTCCTAATTGGACGCGATTAAGGGTAATGGAGACGGCCATGTGGCACTGCGGAAACACTGCAATGCCTTCCTAGAAAACATTACGAAAAAAAGTTTATTGCGTAAAAATGGCCGTTGAAAAACGTCTCGTTTGAATAGGGAGCGTTCAAGTATTACGTCATCACCTTAGGGGTAGGAGTGGGTTAGCTACACGATGACGGATGATTTCCAGTTTTTCAAAAAAAATTTGCCATAGGTGTATTTTTTTTTTTTTTTTTAATATGTGTGTTTGTGTGACTAAAATCAGTCACTTACATGTACAGTAAGTTGTTTTTCACATTATGACAACACATTATCTCCATACGAACAAATTTTTGACAATGATTATGTCATGACTGGAAGAGGGAGTCTCGTAATCACGAAAATGTCGTGACATATTATTTGAACGTCTCCATACCAGGGTGGCCACAGGTCAGGGAAGTCAGGGAAAATAAAAGTGGTCAGGGAAGTCAGGGATAAGTCAGGGAATTTTTCACTGTCACTGTTCGCTGTCCCACTCCTCTTCCATCCACCATCATCCTAGCTTAGGAATATCCCACATGAGGTTTTTAGTGAGACAGTGAGAAACTGGATTGGTGGCAGTCAGGGTAATATGATACTCAAAGAATGGAAAAACTTGTGTTCAAAATCTGATGTTAAGACATGTTTCAAGGCTTATGACAAGGAAAAGGAACGCCTTGATCACTTTTGGAGGGCTCTAGTTGCAAGGTACAGTTGTCCAGACATTCTGTGGAGCTTTTTTTAAAAAAAGCTCTAATTTTTAGCTAGGGTAATGCATTTGTTGAGCGTGGTTTTTCTATCAACAAAAAAGACTCGTGGAAAATCAGTTAAGTGAATCTTTTATTGCTCAAAGGCAAGTGTATGATGGTAATCAGGTTCAGGATATTCCAAAAGCTATGATTCTTAGGGTCAGAAATTCAAGAGCTTTGTATGAAGAATCACTGCAAAAGGAAAAAAGGGGAAAAATTCTGAAGGATGTAAGGATGTCAGTAAAAGGCGTCTTACTGAAGAAGTTGAGTTTGCAGCTTAGAAAACTAAAGGTGTTGGCTAAGAAGCTGAAAGAGCTTGATGGATGAACAGCAACTTGTTCTTTTGTGAAATTGGCTCTTTTCTCGAAATACGATTCATTTGGGTTTCCTCCATATGTTGTTTTATTGGACATTTGCTAAGTTTCCCGTGTAACAAGCAGCAGTTATGTTGAGCTTGATAATGCTCAGTCTTTCGTATTCTTTGAAAATTGCTTGTTAAAATTTGAAAACACCAAATAGTGTGCTTTTCTCTTTAAACCTTTTACATTTCAGTATGACTAAAAATGTGTATGCATTAACGAGTAAGTTTTGGTCAGGGAATTTTGGGATTTAGTCAGGGAGAAGTCAGGGAAATTCAAAATGAAAATCTTGTGGCCACCCTGCATACCGTTCGAATGTTTTTAACCTAAAATTCTAAATACAGGGCGAGTCAAAAATATGCAACCATGAAATTAAAAATGTCTTATTATTTGTTCGATAAAAACCAATGCTGTAGCCTAGCATCTGTCAACCATACAAAGTGGTAACATTTTTGACTATACTCTTGTATACATGTTAGCTTATTGCAAACATGATTTAAATTGATTTTGACATCTCAATTCAAGGCGGCGTCCAAAACTGGGTTTACTGCAGAACCCAGTTCAACAGCCCCAGCTTTTATCGTCTATTTATTTACGTTTCCATTGATTATTAACCCATTTTTCGGCAATATTTTTATCGTAAAACTCAAACATATTTCCCGCCGCTTTAGCACGTGGCTCCCGAACGGAAGTGGGCGCCAACCCGGAAGCGATCGTAAACGTCATCGAACGTGCAAAAATCAGCGAGATGTCCAAAAATGGGGCGAGATCGCTTTCGATCCTAACCCAGTTGCCAATGGTTGCGTGGGACGAACACTGGGCGAAACTGAATATGACCGAAACACAAAAACTTAAAATCCTTGAAGAAAATGGCGGCTGGAAGGTCAAGTGTGGACTAAATTGGGCTTAAATTTACGGAACGAAATCTTGACGCTGGTTAAGTGGTCCTCGTTGGCGTTAATGCCAAATTTTCTTTTGTTTTGGTCACATCCCTAAACATATTTCAATTATTAAAAAACAAAAAAACAAAAATAAGGCCAACATGTACATATGAGAAATTCAACAAATAGGCCTACAAATGTTGTAAAAATAAGGCCATGCAGCGGTTAAATACGTGTACATTAATCTAAAAACAATGTAGCACCTGTTTTGTTACTTTAATTGATTGTCTTGATTTGAGAATGTGAAGGTTTGATTGAAAAAATGTTTTGTGACTGACAAATGCTATATGGTGGAAAGCGTGCAGCATTTATCTTTGGACGGGCATTTTGGCACGCTTGATAAAAGTTGACGAACCATCTATTTTTGCCGGCATCAATAAATAACCTTACAGACCCATTTCGTTCTCGCTCTCGAAAAAAGAATTTTGAAACGAGAAAAATGGGACTCGGTAACATTAAAAAATGGCGGATGTCAGGCCACGAGACACTCAATCCGTCTGCTTAAAAATAACTCTTTGGGGTCGCGCGTCTTATTGTTTGTTCCCCACCACGCCTATCTATGGTCTACTCGCCAAACTGCATCACTGGAAATTAACGAAAAATCCCCAAAAGTTGTGACACATTTTTGGTGAATTTTTCGGTAAAATTATTCCGAAAACCGTACAAGTTGTCCATAAATTCCCCTGTCGGTCACCCTGCGCATTGATAAATAATTCAACCCCAATTGCTGACAATGGCAAACATGAATAATTCATTGGATTTGGCTTCTTTCTTCTCACCACATTTTTATTTCAATGCGGAAACGTTACGCAGCGTTTTTAGCCAGAATCATGAATCACGTTTATGGGGGCGGGGGCCATCCATAAAACTCATGTTTGATTCGATTTTTTGGGCGTTGGTGCCCCATCTGTAGGGCTAAAAATAGAATTGTCAGAACACTTGTCACTCGTTGTTGCTACATGTCCCTGAGGGCAAGTATTGACCAATGATTTGAAAACGACACGTTCCCTGAGGTGGAATTTTATATGCGAATTTTACTTAAGATGGCGGCCCTTAGCGGCGCCATCTCGGTGACATAACGAGGGGTTACATGTATTTAGGTCACTCGGAGTCGTAATCTTCTTGGAGGGGTAGTGGGCGTGGTCAGGGGTGAGTGGGTGAGAAAATGGGCTTGAATCTGGGTCAAGTATTTCGCTCGCATACACAAGCAGGGCGTGTCAAAGGGTGGTAAAACAGCACTGCTGATCTTTAATAGCCCTGAAATAGTCTTATGTAGAAAAATCCGAAATAATGTATGTTTGGGAAAGTTCGAGTACATTGTCATTATAATAAGAGCTGCAATAAAATTAACCATACCCAGCTAGGGTAGAGGCCTAGATAGTTCGGATGCAACACAGAACCAACCAGACGATTTCTGCTTCTGATTTTCGTTTCGCACCTGTCGTCGTTAAGCATCACTCTGGAGATTTCCTATATTTAGACGCGGAAACATATTTTATTTCTTTTTCTTCTAGCGGCTCATTCATTTCTCGCTAACTAGAACAAACACGTTTCAGGACGACGAAATTTTCTTGGCAAACTTAAGGGGTGACCCCGGTGATTAATAGAGCAGAATTTCCTTCAAGGTTTTGGTCCTCAAAAGCCAGCATCTTTCAAAAAACTTCACCTACGATTCCTTTAATTAATTATTCGTGATCTACATGTAGTTTCACCGGAAAAATCCCGCTGTATCATATCCCATCGATATTACTATTTTTGAAAGTAATATCGTTTTATTACTTTCAAATAATAGTCCAATATATTATTCAAATATTATATATTAATCCAAATAAAAGTAATAATAGTATTACCGGAAAAATCCCACTGTATCATATCCCATCGATATGACTATTTTTGGAAGGTACATTTTGTCAGGGTGACCCCAGATTGAAAACTTCACTGAATCCGGGTCTCGCACCCTGTACGTCCCAATTTCAGTCTCACTAAGCGAATTAATTAATTAATGAGGCAAAATAGACATCAGCATATTGTAGATAGTGAATAGCGTCAAAATGAAATATGGCGGCGGCCATTTTTAGCCGCACCATAATAGCTAGCTATAGTTATAGTGGCTAGGGTTGCACGGAGGACTGGGGGCGATGACGTGATCACGATGACATAGTTTTAAATCACTGGTATAATGTCGACCTAGATATGGCGCCCCCGCAGCCACATTCGCTTCTTATTGCAGCTAAAATGAAAACGAAAGGGGCGGCCCTTCCCACAATGCAATGAGGCTTGTTGACGCCAACGTATGGACGCGCGCATGTTTGGGCAAGCTGTTCAAACACGGAAGCAGCGCCCCAGCTTCGCGTCTGACGTTACATGCCATGTCGGGGTTTAATTCAACGATATAAACCGAAATTCAATCCAATCTACATGTATGTTGGAATTTTGTGCGAGCTGCCATCTTGGATTTCGGGTCATAGGAGCACTTCGACTTCAGTAATGTCAAGGAAACCAAACACCCCAATGGTTATCCCTAACACGTACCTCCTTAGTGGGCGTATTTTCCGCATTCCATTCCGGCTTTAAACGCCAATTTGATGTTATTTTCACACCTATCGTCAACGACTTGGTTCTGGAGAAAATGGCGGACTTGGAATAACAGTTCGAATTTTGCTGCGTTCGAAATCTCGACTTCGAATCGAAGTGTCACGTTCGACGTTTTGATAGACAAGGGCAAAAGCGACACTCGAATGGGGTGATGGTGATGCATGTCTGGGGGCGCTGCTAGCGATGGGGACGCTGAATTCATCATAGAGGAATTTGAGCTTATTGCACAGCTCAGCGTGTAGTCAAACCAAAAAGTGATGGAACTGGGTCAAATGTGCCGACCAATAGGGTCCAATCACGTGTTGGCGATTGATTTAGCCTAGTTGCGTACAATCACGTGCCACTGCACGAATTTTCACAGACTGAAAAACATGGAAGCGCTAATCGAGAAGCCACATCTCTCCGATTGGCTGTCCTTCAGTTCCATCACTTATTGGTTCCGCTATAGATTCGCATCAATAGATTCGAATCAATGATGCCTTCTATCATAGCCTCTATTTGCAGTCAAATAAAACATATGCATGCATTGCGTGGATGCCCCGTATGAGGCAAACACTCATAGCATCCTTGTATTGATGGTTTGCCCCCCACCCTTTTACATGACATCCGTTTTATTGAATCGTCCATTTTCGGTAGTTTTCAAAAATGTTTGCATATTCTTATTGATATAACTTATTTCGATATAAAATGTGCATAAAATCTACCAGCAATTTATTATATGGATAAGCAAATTCTCAAAAAAACTTTGATTGAGACAGACTAAAACTAGGAGGGGCTCAACCCATTTTGTACCCAGCCCAGTGTTTTCAATTTGATTTCCTATTGTTTTAATAAGCTCTCTTTCTGATGGATATTTATTTACTTTACCATTTCCGGGACCACACCCAATAACCCTAATTCCGTTTAGCTCAACTAGAGCACAGAAAGAACTTGAGTGATTTTTCCATTTGGGAGCGCTAACTAGCATGCTCACAATTAAACTTATAAAAATAATTAAAATAATTTGCTTTTCATTTCTCTTTCTTGCCGCCAGTGGGGGCCAACGACGACGACGTGGTACTGGAGAAGGCAGCCGATCACGTACCCATCATACGGACCAAGTCGAGTACCATCTACACTGAAATTGGGGGCAAGGTCAAGCTGGAGTGCAACACGGAAAAATTGGGCAAGTACCACCTTGGCAATGACCAGTGACAAAGTCTTGTAAACTTGACCAAATACAGTGGTTTTCGAAGGCTGCTCGAAAGTGATTTTTTGAACCTAATTTTGGACAGATGTGATAATTTCAAATGAAACTAAATGTTTTAATTCAAAGTTTATATTGATAGCAAGTTCCTGGACTATATAAAATGAGAAAAAAATTCGTTTTTGGAATTTTTCGAGATGTTCTTTATTTTGCCTACAACTGTAAATCTCATGTATTCCCATTCAGACGGCAGGTGCTGCCATCTATCGCCCATACAGCAAAATAAAAAGGTCAAATGTAGAATTATCGTTTCTATTAATAGCAAATGCATTTCCATAATTTTTCAGTAGTCCCATCCCAAAAACGCAAGTCCCTCTTAATGTTTACAAAAAAATATTTTAATTTGTTGACCAGGAAAGGAGAAACTGGGTTATAAACACAACCACAAATAACTACAGACTTAGAGCACATGTACTCATGACACAATGTTTTAAACCGTGCTTTACAACAAACATTTGACTTTTAAAGATCAATTTACATTTTAGTTTATGTATTAATAAGCGTGGACGATATTGTTTGAAATACAGTGTAATAGTATTTCGAAAAAAGCTTTAAAGATACTCTAACGCCCACTACTGAGGATGCTATTCAATTTTAAAGCAGATATTGTCCAGTCATGTTTCACAGTCAACTCATGTCAAGTTCAAAGCATTGAGTGGTTCGTGTCACAATTTGTGCCCTTTGAACTATTTTTTTTAATTCTTGCATGCATTGTAGATCCTTACAGCTTGGTTTGGTACAATGGCAGCCAGATGGTGACCGTCGGGGAATTAAAGCGTTCGAAAGACGAAAGAGTCCAGTTGGAGAAAACCACGCTGGTCATCACCAACGTTACAGAAAAGGACATCGGGGACTACAAGTGCGAGATCCAGACCAACGCCAAGCCAGTGCACATCATACACAAACTGGACATCAAAAGTAATTGACCTAATGTCTAGAGCGCAGCGGTACAGCAAAGCCGAGAGAGTAGTTATCCCATGTTGAACTTAGCCCAGGGCCCAGATTTTGACCAATCAAATATGGCCACCTTCGTCCTTACCCTACCCTCCTCCACCCTGTCTCCAAACGACCGCCAACAGACGTCCGTCATCTTTGCGAAACTTTAAAAAATTGTATGCCATACATACACTATGGAGTATGATTGGCTTACTCCGCAATCCTATCTCAAGTAAGATTCCGGTTTCACAAAGATGGCCGGCAACATACCTCGTGCAGAAACAACTGAAACTTTTAGGTGACTTACGAAGGATTACCAACTAATTCCATAATATTATTGCTTTCAAATAATTCCTAATGGTTATTGATTGAGATTAGGTTACCCGTATTGATGCACAACCACACCTCGCGCGATATGCGGTGCCAAAAACTACATAAGGGTAGTAACGCCATTACTTCCAGTTTATGAAAATGTAACATCCAAGACTCAAGAAAGATGTCCCGAATTGCTGAAGTGACACTTACCTGGTAAACATTTGGTCAATTCTGTTATAATTATCCATGTTTGATAACTTCAAGCAAACAGTTTTATTCTTCAAACTCAGGACCTCATATAATACGCATCCATCTATGCAATCCGAAATTATTCAACTGAACATTCTGAGTTCTAACAGCAGAACTTCTTTTTCAAATTTAAACATCAGCATACATTTCATGCATATATGCAATCTAAATATGTGCATACAATTAATCCAATTTTTTAAATCTAACAAATTCCCACCACTCCACATTTACATTTGGTTTGAAATCCAACCCTGGAGTGAATGAAATGGACCAACTGTTTACCAGGCAAGCGCCAATTAAGCAATTTTAACCTTATTTTTTGATTCAAACACTTTCGGAGTTGGCACGTTGTCGATAGGCTGACACCGTGAATGGCATTGCAAACCGTAACATTGACAAGAAATCAGGCAGAAATACTCTTAAGACCGTAAGCCATATCAGAAGTGAATGGAAGATTACTAATTGGTTGTCTAATATGAAAACAGCTCCACCTAGGATCCACAAACCGGAAGCGAAGGAAGTGGACTTGACAGTGGACGAGGGTCACTCGATCGAACTAAGGTGCGAGGCCAGCGGCCACCCCACACCCAACATCTCGTGGAAAATAGAAGAAGTACGCGAGGGAACGCAGACAGTCCCAGCACCATTTTTGTCCGAATAACAAAATCAAATTGCATTATGGGTTGAAAAGTTTTAATACATGAAATCATTAGTTATTCTTCATGAACATTAGACACTTAGCGCAGCACCACCGAAGTATGAAAAGAACGAAATACGAAAATGTATTTCGTCCGACTGAAGAATTTCGTCACCAAAGACTGCTTTCCTCACCAAAGTAGAGGCAATCTTTGGTGAACGAATTTGATCATGATCCGGAAAAGTTCATGTTAGACACGAAACAGATTCTTCACTATCCTTGGCTATGTTCAGTCACGTGTGGCGGGATGCGCAGAAGACACATTATCGGTACAATGGGTTCTATTGCGCATCCCCATCGCGGTCATTGAAAACGCCTCGAAAAAGCACTTTTGAGGCAGTTTTCATGCCGAAAACAATTATAAACATATTAGGCGGGGCCTACACTATTACTTTAATCCAAAGTTAGCCACTTATTTCATTAAAATTAACATCCACAAAAAAAAAAAAAAAAACGGCCGATAACAGGAGGCGCCCCTTGCATGTTTAGTTGAGTTGCCAAATAATGACCCTAGATGGCGTCAAGTATTCAACAAAATCTTTAGGCGCAATACACGCTTACCAAAGTTTGCAGAGTACCAAAAAATTGGTAAATTTGGTAAGTTAATGTTTTCGTATGAAAACTTTGGTGGTGTTGCGCTGAGTGTCTATTATGTTATTCTGACAATTTTGCTGAAGGGACTCATTGACATATCCACTCAACTCCGACTCGGTGTCACGTCAGTAGGCTTCAAACAATCACGCCTACCTCCCAAATTGGAACTGTCAGAGTTTTTGTCATAGGCACAATTGTTTTAGGCACGCTGACCTGCCCGTCCCATTGACAGACTGACGTATTGCGTGTGTTCTAGGTTTTTAACTTGCCACCAACAACGACTGGGGTTATAGGGGACCACGGCAGGACATTACAGTTCAGACACATCGAACGGGCAGATGCTGGTCAGTACGATTGCCTGGCCACCAACGACGGGGTCATCGCTGACCGGAGGGTCTTCCGGCTCAAGGTCCTGTGTAAGTGTGTGGTGCCCAAATTCGAAACTGGAGAGGGACCCAAAGGGCTCAGCGTTTCATTATGGACCTTGTAACAATTTCAGACAAGCCAAAAATAACGATTGAAAAATTGTTAGTGCCATCTGGTGGCAGCACCAACTTGGAGCTGACGTGCGTGGTCCATGCAGAGCCGCTAGCTCAGGTACCAGTTGACTGACCGCCATCTTGACACCCCTCCTTGAAACGAATGTGAAATGATTTTCGAAAGTCACTGTTGTTTCTTAAACACCAGGGCCCAATTTCAAAATTAATGCGAAGTGAGTAGTTGGTGAATCTGATGGATAACTTTGAGGTCGAGGTGAGGTTTCCATGTTATGAGAGGTGCAATGATACTTGGAAACCTCAGCTCCTCACAGCCATTCCTCAGATTCATCAACTCCTCACTCTCCTCATTTTTGATAAAATTGGACACAGTGGTCGTTAACCTTTATGAGAACCGCTTATCAGAAATATTGAAAATTAAGATGGCTGAAGATGGCAGACCATATGACCCCTTCCTGAAGCCTCAAGTCCTTACTTTTATGATTTGAATGGACGTTATTCGGACTTAATACAAGATGTTGCTTTCGGATGACCATTACCAGATATGGATAAACCCAATTTTATGTTAGTTCCATAAGTGGGCAACAGTATCAGAGTTGTCATTATAACATTGCACGAGGGATGATGTCCGAATAACGTCCGGCGACTGCCCAGAGTAAAAGACATAACTAGTGACGACGTCATTTAGATCACGTGGGAGCACAAAGGGAAGACCATTACTCCCGGACATGGGGACTACAAGCGCTTTCAGGTCAAAGACAGCCCTAACCAGAGCTTCCTCATCTTAAGGATACAAGACATCCAAGACAAAGACTTTGGACAGTACTCTTGCGTGGCTGCGAACAGTAAGGGCAAGACGACGGAAGTGACGATGGTCGAAGGTAATCGAAAGAGTTCCCCAAGAGTTCGTGAAGAACTTCTGGAAAAGGTCCATTCAAACAGCATCTTGCGGACCTCTCTGAATGCCTCTCGAGGCCCTAACTCCTTCCATGCGCATACCCGATAGCAGTCTGACCCTATGTGATGTGCAGAATAACAATCATTATACAGTAGTCGGAATGACCTTACTCTCTGGACATGCAATGGGTCTTGCAGCCCTTGCGGATTAGATGGATCTCTGGTAGCATTGCTTTCCCCACGCCTTCAGGGACCTCAGATGACCAAGTTGTTGGCCAGCCTAAGAACTGACACGCATGACTGACAATGCATTTAGCACGTTATGCTATGCGACCATGATGAAGACGCGCAGTAGTGACTAGGTTGGTTGAGTTTAATGGATGCAATGCCTAAAACTAAATGGCACTTCAGCAGCAATCCCGTAGCGACTTCTTGCTAACTCCCTCGCAGTTTGAGGTGAATGGCTTTGCTTCCACGTGCTTTAACCTTGCCTGGACCCTCAACTTCTATTGACTGCTTCTTATTTCTGACTCGCACTTTTTTTTTTTGTAACATTGTTTGACTTTACTTCAAGATGGCTGCCTGAAAGCGAGCGTGTGCGGGTGCAGACGACTGATGTTGGTGGTTTTATGTACGGGTTTGTGAGCAGCCGCTGCCATCTTTGGTTAAGCAGGGTTCATACGCACCTGGAAAGTCAGGGAATGTCAGGGAAAGTCAGGGAAGAGCAAAATGGTCAGAGAGAGTCAGGGAAAACTATGTTTTTTGCTGTAAAATCAGGGAAAGTCAGGGAAAATAAGTTTTTTCAACAAAATAAAATTGAAAAATAAATTCCATCCCAAAAAATAATTTTTTACATGTTTATTAATTATTTTGAGATTTCTGCTGACCATTTCCAAAAGTTGATATTAATAAACATTATATTTTTCTCATGAGCAGATTTAAAAAAATTGTTCTACACGACTTATAAGTCAGGGAAATTTACTTGGGTTGTCAGGGAATGTCAGGGAAAGTCAGGGAAATGATTTTGTTAATTTGATTATGAACCCTGACTGTGTTACAAGGAGGGGGAGAGGGGCGTGAAAAATGCGAAAATGTGGTGACGTAATTTATGTACGCTCCCTAGTGGCGCCTTTCTACAGAAAAGTTACCAAAACGATGTTGCTCCTACATGTATGCATGTGCGTTTGCGTTATGGTACTTTTCAGGTATTTCATATTTTATGCATCCAATTTAGCACATGCGCGTCTATTGTTCAAATGCCAATTTCGTGAGCATGGCAGCAAAACGAGCGTTTTTCATTGCTGCTGTTAATACTTTTATGAGTTGTTTCTCACCTCATGGCATAGGGCACGCAATGCTGCATGCGTCGTCTGGGGATACCATGAGGAGCAATAGAAGGCAAGTGGCGAACATTCACGCATTTTAGCCATTAGAATATGAACAGTGCTAAACGGCGTTAACTGGTCCAAATGTCAGTCGTGCAATTACAGGGATTAATCGCTTAATTGCCTGCAGGATTCAATAAAGGTGATGGTAGAAGGCCACTTTTTGTCGCTCGCCTTTTGATCATCTATTCCGTGTGAACGATTATAATGCACCCTGTGTCCAAACATAAATTTAATTCCCCCCTGTGATTAGGTTTATCACGATGCTTATGGGCTACGTGCTCGTCTGTCATAAATGCATATTTGATGCATTTTTTGCTCGAAAGCCTTTGATTTATGAATTGTGGGGTTTTAACATTCGTGGCTGTTTGTTTTTTCCCAGGCCTTTAATCCACCTTGATACAGTTGTACGTGTATGCAAATAATTATATTGCGGTCGTACATCATTCTGGAAAGCTTCATGTCTCTATATACATGTACGTTCTGGTGAAATAACCAAGCCATGAGCTTTTGACGTCTTTTTGACTGGTCTGACAAAAACAACTAGATAAATTCTCATGCAGTCATACATGTTATTGAACAATGTTTCGCCTCTCCAAGAGGTTTCATCAGGTTACCTAATTTCGAGATAAACTAATTGACTGCAATCATTGGGGAAAAAGAAATTAGGGTTAAATGTTCTATGTTAGATTCGTTTACCATGAAACATCTGACTTTTCCAGTGATTGCTGTCAATTAGTTTATAATTTATTTAAATTACATTGTAGGTAACCTGGTGGTATAGTTAGCCTCTTGTAGAGGCGAAACGTTGTTCAATAACAATAAATGACCAAGAGCTTATCCAGTTGTTAACCAAGCCAAAATGCAAAAATGGTTACACGTGATTTAGTTTTATCTGGGCCATTAGGGGGCGTTCAAATATTTTTATCATATCGTGATTTTCAGACCCCCATCCCTAATTAACATTCGTCATCATTTTCAGACACCCCCCAGACGCCCCTTCCCTCATCGTTATTACATTTTGCTCAATTTCTAAATTGTGATGAGACATAGTACTTGAACGTGGCTTAGCCAAACATGATGCAAAATTAGCTTAGCTGGTATTGCAGGGTTCATTCGCACCTGGAAAGTCAGGGAAGAGCAAAATGGTCAGGGAAAACTACGTTTTTTGCTGTAAAATCAGGGAAAGTCAGG
>JAQFYZ010002533.1:0-16656 GCA_034695085.1 Cylindroiulus punctatus | reverse complement strand
ATGAAATACATTTATGTCTCAATCTACATATATTTTGAAATGCATTTCAAAATGCATTTCTTTTCCATATGGGAGGTCGATTAGAGCCGATCATGTGCAACATTACGAATTGACCTTCAGCTCAAAAGCATCATTACTTCTGAACATGTAATTCAAAGTTATTGTGTACTGAACTAAACACGGTTGCACTAACATCCTTTTAGACATATTGTGCACTGTAGGCCAATTACACAAATAATTCAGTTGAATTGTATAGGCCTATGCCACATTTTCGCGTAATTTCCCATGAAATTACTGGAAAGTTGATCTGAATTGATAGCATTGGTTGCTATTCCTTCATAGAGCTGCATCATATCAGCATTTAGTAGTTATTGGAATACTGTAACTTTATTTTTAACATTGGTTTTTGCTTTGGGACACAACATTACATGTACATGTGTTATATGGAGCATTTGTGGATGCGTTGGTCGACAATATAACCTTTTCAAATATTATTAGGGCAATTTATTGTGAAAAATTCTTACGTGCCAAGTTGCAAAGCGCACCTTTAGGAGCCATTAACTGTCATGAATCAAATTGACATGTACATGCATACATGTATACAGATATGAATGGTTTGCATTGACGAAATACCTGTCTAATTAATATAATTTATAATGTTAATAGGCTGACTTTATAGCAAAGCTGATGGATAGTAAATTGTTAAATCACTCTTGAAATTTTGCATTTTTATTTCATATAATAAACAAGAATGTAGCCCTCCAAGTATACGTTTAAGAATTTCAATTGATTGTGACAGTGACCCAGAAGGAAAACTGACATCAGGTGGCTATTTCACAGTATTGCACTTGTCCTATTCATGAATGGATGTAGGCCATGTCTTGACCTGGCCGAGAAATGTTTTCCTAAATAAAATGTGTGCAAATTGCTTTCCTCTGTCCATCTGCATTCAGCAAATATTAACGTTATTACTGATCCATCAATAATTTCCGACTAGTGGAAGTGACGGAACACAACAGAAGGAAATACCTACATTTAAAATGTACTGCACGACCGGTCAAGTTACAGTGAACACAGAAACTGGTATACATAAAACAGACTTCCAACCGTAATGAACGCCTCAACAATTAACCTTGCCTTAGTGGCTTAATAATTCCCCAGGAAGTGATACAAAAAAATCGAAGACTTATTAAAACCTGTAGTGTCAGATTTGGATAAAAGCATCTACATACATGTACACTGGAGAGCTTCTAGTTGGAAATGTCTTAACATGCAATGTCCTAGTTATATTAACAACTTTTTTGAGTTGTCCAAGTACGAAGTGAGTAACTCTGTAAATTGTGAAGGTCAAAATTGGATGTACACTGTACATACAGTAGACCTGTAAAAAATCCGCAATATCCAACTTGTTTATAATTATGTTGTTACTTGCTAAAAAAAATCCGCAATACTCAACTTGTTTGTAATTATGGCTTTCAATAGTTGAAAAAACTATGCTTTGGCTACTCGACCTTGGGGGGTTTGAATATATGTCTATCAAAGTAGGTCTATCAAATTCCAAATGTTAAAATTAGTTTTCGAAAGCGTATGAAGGCCTACAAGACGCGTCAACTACATGTAATGGGGAGCTATTTGAATTTTACAAAATGACATGCGAGCACTGGACATGTAAGCAAACTGGTCATGTGCAACATTATGCAACATATGTACCATTTCACTTACATTTTGATGGGATATTTTGGTCTTTCCAAATGATTTTCCACATGGCATCTCAGGTGCTGACTTGTGGATGTATTAAATTAAATTTATTTAGCTGACAGACAATAAATAAGTGTGTAATAATTAGTTTCAATGCAAAACCTCAGGCCTGTGTTACACTCAATAACTAATCAAGATGGATTTCCCCATGAATGATGCTTTTATAAATGTCTTTGTTCCAAATGACAACCTGTAGATTGACACTGCAAGTCGATTTTGAGCCAGTCTAGCCACTTTGAAGCCCTACTTCAATTAAAATGTGACATCGGCCCTACTGGAAACTGTAGGTCTACAGTACACTACTGCAATCGCTTCTATGATACATGCATGCTTCCCATGCTGCTGGATGTGCAGTATGGGAAGCTACATCTGCAAATTAAATCATCACAAAGATGCACTTCAGATTTTCATAGCAGGTTTGGTCCAACACTATTGGACGACTTTTTTTCCTCATGAGATAAGAAAAACAGCAGCATATGGCATACAACAAATTCAAGTGGGATTATTTTATTTCATGCAACTAAGCAGCAACACTGTACAGCCCAGTTTACCATGCAGTAAAACACATTATACCACTCAGCCGGACACTAACTTCCTAATTCCTCAAGATGTTGTCTTTACAGATGTTGCGTTGAGCGTTGAGCTCACCTTTCATTTTACACAAACCTAGGTATAAATTGCCTTTCTACTGTCAGTTTCCATGCAACTTTCCATGAGTCCATATGAGTTGGGCGACCAGGAGCATTATCTATGGACATTATGCATACTGTGGTTCAATGTGGTTCATTGTTAGGTAAGGGATACAACCATACTTGATTGGAAAATACATGTATATTAACCTCATGTTTAACCCCAGTCTCAATAGGATGGATCTACTACATACTATAGGCTGTACTACACTTTCAAAACAGCTGTATTTTCTAAATATGTAGTGCAACACTTACCAACGCCATACTTCTTGGTCTTGGTCGGCGTCCACATCATGGTGTAGTTCGGTGTTTCCACTCAGCAAATCGCCTCGTCAGTCACCATCGCAAATGCTTTTAGCGAACAACACATTTTCCATGGATGACCTCCGCCATGTTGCCTGCTTTTTTTGATCTCCAAATTTACACGGGTGTAACCATGGTGACAGTCCTTGTCTCGAAAAAACTGACACAAGCACAATAGCACGGTGTCCGCTATACGTTCAGACAGAAATATCCGTTGTCTGGTATGCAATTTGAAACGGCTTTTCAATTTTCACAGCCAATGTAACAACGCGCAAAACATTCATGGAACATGGATCAAGAGACACAAAACCTTGCACTGAAGCCGCTCCAGCGATGCTAAAAGATGAGCAGTTTATCAACTCGAACGCACTGTGAACACTAGAGAAAATGCATCTCGTTATCAGCGAACATAAACGAAGATCTTCAGCCAAACACAAACACTAGGTGCAAGATAACAGCAGCACCAAATCCGAGAATGGAATGAAGATTACAGCAGTTTGGAAAACTAGCAGCCTCACATAGCCTCGCAGAAATTTCTAAACTCAATGTAGCCTCTAACAGGGTGCAAATTAAAAAGCTTACGCCTTTTATAGATATACCCCACAACGAGCCAATGAGCTCAGTGGTGCGACTCAGGGAATTGCAGGCACGTGCATGGGAGTACATAAAATGTCATATAGATGGCGATGTTATAGCAGCCCGCGAAGTTTGAATTTTGAATGCCAGCTGTGTTTAACTATTTATTGTAGGTAGTTTGCAGTTTGCATGCACAAAGCACGAAGAGAATATATGTTATGACTGAAGAATTAGTATGGGTGGTTAAATTGGGTATTTTAGTATTTTAGTAGGGACGGCCGTGGCAGATTTGTAGCGGGAATCCTCGTGGAAACCACAAAAACCGCAATCAGTTCTGAGTTCTGGTTCAAGTTTTACTTTCTCTATATAAATAAAAGGGAGAATAGTTTTCAATCAACAAATATAATAATTGATATGTCTTACATTATCACAAAAACTTGAAATCAGTGCAATGCAGGAACAACCCAACCTCCTTATCAGAGTTTCTTTGCCAATAAGATGCACCGGTAAAACAACAGCTAAATTTTGAAATAGATGCATGGAAAAATATGTATTGCAATGCCCTAAAAACGAACAGGAAAGACAAAAACAAGGCAGATTTGTAGTGGGAACAATCCTCGACATTCGCTCAAGGACTGTGGAAACCACAAAAACCACAATCAGTTCTGGTTCAAGTTATTTACTGTGTATAAATACAGGGGAGAATAGTTTTTAATCAACAAATATAATAATTGATATGGATTATATGATGATTAACTTATAGTATTAATCCTTGCATTATAAAAAAAACTTGAAATTCCTCCTTATCCGAGTTTCTTTGCCAACACTGGCAAAAAAACAGCTAAATTTAAAAAAAGATTTTTCAAAATTACTCATCAATCAACGAAAACCATCAAAGGAAGAATAGCATGCAACCCTTTAAAAAATGTAGTGAAAACAATTTGACACAATTTGATATGGCAATGCAAGTAATTTGGTAAAAATGTATTGCATTGCCCTAAAAACGAACAGGAAAGACAAAAACAATCCAAACCAGATTGTTCTTCATAGTGTTTTAATAGCATTGAACTACAATCAACTACAAAATGCCACGTTCGAAATGTTTTAAAAACATATTACAAAATATACAAGACATTCGGCTAAGCATAAACTCGCACAAGTGACATTACTGTAATAAATTCATGCCATAAAAATCAATTAACCTAGAAGAATTATTATGCGTGTTTCAGTACATTTTGTTGCATTAATCTTTAGCAAGTTAAAACAGTTAGGTGAAACCTATGAAATGTTATAAAGCATTACAGTAAGAAAAATACATTTGGAATGCACGCAGTAAGAAGTCTAGAAGACCATATGTAAAAATATAAATAGGCATTGCGTGTTGGTCAAGCTGATTAACAGACGTTGCTGAGGTTTCAAGCAAAATCTCAAAACATTCCTTCAGTAAACGAGGATGTTTTTAACTATGCTTGAATATGCTGTGCTGTCTGAGAATCGTTTAGACTCGTTCCAACATGAACTTGCATCTTAGTACGACTGAGGTGTATTGTATCCTGTACGTTTCGATAAACGCAATCTGTTTGCATTGGATTGACAACAGTTTTCATGAGTTGCACTGCCCATAATCCTCTTGTTGCGCAGTACCTTCAAGTAGGTGCAGTTGAAACATTTGAAGTTAGGATATGTACATTAGCACGACTTGCCCCAAAATATTTCATTAGCTATTAACATCATTGCGGCTCGACTTTAGCGCGAACTTTTGCATGGATTCTGTGGAATTCTGACTGATGTTCATCTTCTTCAGGAGTCTTGTCGTTGATCGACCTCTGTTCTTCCATCTGAAAAATGAAAATATAAGGATGTAAAGGCAGTATAATCCTTGCATGTAACACTGAAAACTACAGTTCAAAATAGGGCCATTGTAGAGGAATTCGTGTTAGTTACTATGGATATCCTTGCCTGAATGCAAAACCCTAATTGTGAACAGAACAAAATGTAAATTACGTATAGTATGATGCATTCAAAGCCAACTTTTAGCTGCTACAACTTTGATAAAATTCCGTAAGCCAGAAGTGAGAGTAATATAATGCATCATTATCATTTAAAGTATTTTTTTCTTTCTTTGTTTGAACAAATTAGACCTAACGTTGTAGTCATCACAACAATGAATTTCTTGATAAAAAGTCAACAAACTTCAAAAGTTAAACTTAAATACATGTATACATGTACAGTGTAGTGGATACAATCAGGCATTGGACAATTCTTAGATGTTTCCATAGCCACGCGATACTCTAAATGCAACCGGACGACTAAACTACCAATACAGTGGAGATAATGAT
Source organism: Cylindroiulus punctatus (assembly GCA_034695085.1). Classification (NCBI taxonomy): domain Eukaryota; kingdom Metazoa; phylum Arthropoda; class Diplopoda; order Julida; family Julidae; genus Cylindroiulus; species Cylindroiulus punctatus. The sequence continues at coordinate 10,991 of JAQFYZ010002533.1, read as the reverse complement.
GAATGATGTCCTCAAAACACAATTATTGGCAAAATAATTATCACCTGACATTTCAAAATTCAACACACTGAAATGTGAAATTTACAGCAAATCATTGATCAAACCGCAACACCACTCCATCACAGTCCTTCAAATTCTCCTAAAGTAAATTACCTATACAATAGAGTGTAACTTGCATTTTTGCATGACGAAACAATTTTGGATACTTCAGTAAAGACCTTCAAAAGCAAAACAAAATGGCATGCTTTAATTTGACCGCTAATTTGAAAATAGCCCATGTCAGCAATGTCCTTACTAGAAATAAGTCAAATTGCACACCCAATTTTTGGGATAAAATTGTGGAGTCGGTTATACACGTATTAACAATTTACATGTGCAGAATAGTTGCCTCCCTAAATTAGCTCGCACCCATTTCCTACACCCAGCAACACCGGAAGCAGTTGTTGCGCTTAAATTTGCCAAGGTTACTGGGAAACTGATACTGACATCCTATTTCTCAACCCCTTAAAACAAAAAAAATTAAATGGGTTACTGGATAGTGTATTATTATTATTTTTTTAATCTTAAAAACGTTTTCTAGCAATGCAATTGAATTTATTGCAAATTGCAAACTTACTGTATTAAATGCATGGCATGCATTTATCATAAACAACTAACTGGTATCAATAGAGAATTTCTGATGATTCAATAAATAAACGTAATTTTAAACTATTTGCATATAGATAGGAGTACCAACACATGTTTCCTCAAATGTCAATTCAAAAAACCGAATTAAAAAGTTGCACCTAATCTCACCATTTTTAATTTGTGAGCCTGCTCCTCCAATCTCTTCTCTAGACTGGTCCTCTTGTTGAGTTTCTCAAATTCCAATTCTTTCTTCTTTTGATCATCGTGGATCTTGTCCATGACTTTCTTTAACTCCGATTTTTGGCCCAACACATTTTTCCCACTGAAAAAATGTTTAAATAATGATCTTAGAAATTGAGCACAATAAGAGTGATACACATCTTGCATCACACGAAAGTTCAGTTTTATTATATTTCGCTGGCAATCATATCAAAAATGCCTGAAGAGTATGGAAAGAACTCCAGAAGACTGGTATTGTTATACGTTTTCTTATCAGTTACTTTTTGCAGGTACCCACCTAGCAGTCATGCTAACTTTTGTATATGCATCGCACACAATGGAAGAAATTTTCAATAGCAGTGTCGAGTAACAATACAAAATGCAATTCACTTTCGATTTTAACCAACACAATCTACTGTAATGGAACTTTGGCAACTGATAACACACATAGCATACTTAATTGATAAAGCCAGGTTATTTAACAAGGGGCTATCGAGCATTCATCTTCTTACCCAAGGGTTACCGAACATTGAACTTTTATACGCGGATCCTAGTTCATCCTGCTATGATATGAATAACTGTAATTGGATCCATTTATGTCAGTCTTGTACCAGTCTTGTATAAAGCAAAGTATAAATTTGGTTGTGCATTTGATCTCAAACAAGACCTGCACGAGAATTTCAAGATCCGAGCTTGCTTTGCTGGATTTCCCTGATCAATTTTGGTTAGTCACACATGTATTAGACACAACTTAAAATTTCTGTCACGTTTTACCAATTTACTCACATTTTCTGGTTAAAAAGCAGTTCTTTATGGAGAAGTTTTTTCTCTTTGGAGTCCAAGCACGGATTGCTAATCTTGCGAGGCAAGACGAGGCCCTCATCTGATGTCGTGTGGCCATTCATGCTGCCAGTCGTGGTTGAAATTCGGTTGGGCTGAGGGGACATTTTCACTGGGTCGACAAGTTCGTCTCCGTCAGAATCACTGTAGTCTGGATCAGGAATAATTGCCTTTTCAAATAATTTGTCTGGAAATTCATAAGAAAATTGCTCAATTAGTGAATACAGAAATCTCACCAAGGGCATTATCAATTACAAAAACGAGCACTTTTTTAAATTGTGGGGATGATATAATGTGGGGAGGAAGTATATATGTCAGAACTTTGTCCATTTACTGATAATTATTTAATCAATTTCGATGTCATGGACATCCATTTGTCACATGACACACATACCCTGAATGCCACCATTTTTCACAATAATAAAGACCTAATGGCGAAGAAGCAGGGTGCAGAAATGTACACTATTATTAATGTTCAGTACTGAAAACGATAACTGCAGTCATCACAATAATAGTCGGCAAAGATTCAGTGATTAAACTTCCATTTCAGGAAACATATCTTCTGCATAAGAACAACCATGTCCTTCCTTGTTATCATTTAAGTTATATTTTCTGAGTTATGAAAAAAAAGTTTCAATTCTTCAAACTGTACTGTACATGAAAACAAGCAAAAAATATTTTACAGCATTACTGACGATTAAGGAAGGAATAATTAAATTTCTAGCCAGACAGGTTCATGTGAAACAATATTTGTTGATACGGTGAACTCTGCATACGACTTTGTGTTAAAAGCACTTCACCATAAATATCAGGATTTGTCCTGAAGGTAACACGTATAAACATCGAGTAAACAGTCTTAGTATTGAGGTTCTGCTCCCATAATTCTTTGGACATGGTAACCCAGAGTTGAAGCTACTGCGTAACAACAATTTCAATTCAGATGAACACAGAAGTCGTTTGTGACAATCAAAACAACAACAAAATGCTGGTGCCCGCTTATAAGAGATGGTGTCACCTCAAGTAAAAAAAATTGGCATAAGGAAAATTGACTCTTATGTACAATAGCTTTCAAGAACGCAGCTGTTATTAAACTTTTGCCCTTTATTGTAAATTAACCCACGACTTTATTGGCCTTACACCTGGTCGAGTTTTGTTTGAGATACAGGTAGAGTTGCCAGGTTTAGCATTTGTCTATCAGAAAAATTGATGTCGATATATTGTACTCCTACATTTTATACTTACTCACTATTTGCACATAAGTCGTTTGTGTACCAGATAAAGTGCGAAATTGAGTTATTTGTTCTACAGCCGCCCTACTCTTTTATCATAATATAAACGCCAAACCTTGTTTATCACTCAACAATTGCATAACGATTGCATCAAATTTAAAAAAATGGATAATGCGACTAACAACAGCATTGCTCTAAAGTACATGTAGTAGGGTACTGAGTTGAGTTGGACAAATTCAGAGAATTATGATTGTTTATACACAATATGCAGTGATAATGCTAGGTTTGATGGACAACTACATCAACTTGATGAAGAAATAGAAAGACTTATGTTCCTTCATACATGAGGAGACACAGGCGGCTACGAATAAATTATCGTGAAAGCGCAATGGTAACAACAATTACGAGACAATACTACTGCATGTCAAGTAATTTGTCCTATGCAAGTCGTTGATAAAACAACATTTTTTGACATCAGCATGCTCGGTTCACAACACCTCTTCGTGGACGGCATGTTTAATTCTTCTAAGTTACACTCTCAAATCACTTTTCTCACCCTAACAATAAGAGCATATAACAGGTGTTTCCACTGACCCTTTCTTTCAGACCGTACATGCAGCTCCCTTATTTTTACGAGTCATTTGAAAGCTTTATTTTATAGCATTGACGTTGCAGAAATTAAAGGGAGAACAAAATTGTAAAGGCTAGAGATTTGAAGAGGAGGCGAATCTACACGAGCTGCATTGTTTTAAAAGAAATTAGCGTTTTTCATCCTGAGCAAAAACAGCTAAGCTAGGGGAGAAAAGCATTTTCGGAGTAATCCTAACATAACAAATCTTTTTTTATTTGTACGTTTAAACCTACGGTATAAGCACCAAAGAAAGGTAAAGCAATTCGGCAACTTTTTTGATTTTTATTTTCAATCGACAAAATTTTCGAACGCACACAGGCATTAAATATGTCACCATTAAAGGTTACACTGATTTTTTTTTCAAAAAAAAGAGGCATAGTATGGCATTCTGAATTCTGTATAAGCCTCATAGTATTTGCTTACCATCACACAATTATTAAGAAAATTTCCAAAGCACGCAACATCTCATGTGGACATGCCATGAATTCATCATGTCGATACTGCCCAAATATTGTCAGTCCAAATTTTGCAAAAAATGAGTTCGACCTACTCATGTACATTACATTCTGAATCACATAAGTCATGCTTAAGTTATACGTTGTGCCAAAAACCAGGACGTCATAGAAACTGAATTAAACAAAATTGTAATTGCAATACAGGTACTGTATACAGTATAAAACCACTTGCTGGTGCGATTTATACACACAAATTGGTTTTTTAATGGTACTGTATAAAACTTTGCTCGGATATCCAATGCAATCCAGCCTAGACCTCATTGTTGAATGCAAGAAATTGAAAATAATCTTATAAGTCCGCATGTACAATATATGCACAATGTTTGGGTTCTTTTAATAAATAAAAACAATTGATATTCGATTTCCCCCCGATTATATTCGATATAATTTAATTTACTTACTCCATTTAACCAGCTGTGATGGAAATAACTTCCGAAGCAAGTTTACAGAGTTTTACAGAGCACAGCAAAACGATTCAATCCTAACTTTTGCGAGGCATCAGACCAGCCCACAATTAAACCAGCCCTCGCTTTTCGTGAACTCAACTTTAATTGTACCCCGGTGCTCGCAGCCTGTGAACAGTCCATTGTCGAAACCGAGCACGTAGTTTACAATGGCAATTGCAGGCACGAACAAGAGTTCGGACAGGCTGACCTTTCTCATTCAGCCCCACACCTCGTGTTGTTGGTGAAATTCAGTATCTCAAAATTTATTTTTAAACGCAAAATGGCCGCCTGCATGTGCAGGCGTTCCTTGGCACGTGCTGGATATTCCAATTTCATGAAATAATTCTATAATTCTGAAAAAAGTTCTCCAGCGGATTTTTGGTGTTCCGATGAAGCTGGTTTTCGTTTTTGCTCCCGTTTTCGGCAATTATTAAATAGTTTAACTGAGATTTGGTTTACACAAGGAAAGAATTCAAGCTCCAGCCTCTGTTGTGGCGACTACAGAAGCATTTCAGGACTGTTTCGGAGGGAATTGACTGCTAACAAGTGACATTATCGATGCAACAAACAAGGCATGTGCAGGCGTGCACGTGCCAAGGGGCATGTGCTGGACATTCCAATTTTACGAAAAGGTTCTAGATTTGAGAAAAATGTTCCATTGCGAATTTTTCGTGTTCCGATGAAGTTGGTTTTCGTTTTTGCTCAAGTTTTCGGCAGTTATTAAATAGTTTAACTGAGATTTGGTTTACACGAGGAAATAATTCAAGCTCCAGCTTCTGTTGTGGCAACTACAGAAGCATTTCGGGACTGTTTTGGAGAGAATTGACTGCTAACAAGTGACATGTGCTGGACATCCCAATTTTACGAAAAGGTTCCATAGTTGAGAAAAATGTTCTGTTGTAGATTTTTCGTGTTCCAATGAACTTGGTTTTCGTTTTTGCTCAAGTTTTTGGCAGTTATTAAATAGTTTAACTGAGATTTGGTTTACACAAGGAAAGAATTCAAGCTCCAGCTTCTGTTGTGGCAACTACAGAAGCATTTCGGGACTGTTTTGGAGAGAATTGACTGCTAACAAGTGACATGTGCTGGACATCCCAATTTTACGAAAAGGTTCCATAGTTGAGAAAAATGTTCTGTTGTAGATTTTTCGTGTTCCAATGAACTTGGTTTTCGTTTTTGCTCAAGTTTTTGGCAGTTATTAAATAGTTTAACTGAGATTTGGTTTACACAAGGAAAGAATTCAAGCTCCAGCTTCGGTTGTGGCAACTACACAAGCATTTCAGGACTGTTTCGGAGAGAACTGACCGCTACCAAGTGACGTTATCGATCCAACCTACAACGAAACTTCGTTTCCCCAAAACAAAGTCGAAGAGCGAGCTTACCTCAGCCGCATTCTGGATGAGAAGCCGAAGCAAACTTCTCACTCGAGTAAGGAGAGCAATATGGCGAAGTATCCGCGCCAGGTAACACCAGTCGCAGTCAGTTTGTCAGCCGCTGACTCCCACGAAGAATGAGAACAACAGCGAGGAAGCCACTCGTTGCTCCGAAAGCAGTTTCTCCGGCAAAAATGCGTCCGTCCGACTCGGGAGTAGTCACCCACTGAATAAAACCGCAATCGAGATGGAGCAACTTCCTCGGTGTGTAGCAGTGACGACAAAAGCTGGGCGGAGGGGCGCGACCTGTTTTTGCCTTTTTTTTCGGCTGCACCTCCTGCTCACCCGCCACGCATTGACAGCGACGTGCTTCCCAATTTCAGAAAATAAAAGCCTTCGAGCAACGTGTGTGCGCATCGCCAAAACTGCCAAAAAATGCGTCGTGATGATCACGCATCGGTGAACTTTTTATCTGTACGCAGATAAAGCGGGTACATGCAAATTTCTTCCCGCTACGACGCAGTGAAATTTTGGTACACACTGAAAGGAACGTTCAACTATTTATAAATATGTCATCACTTTTTCGGGATTTTTGGATCCCCCACGATGACGATCCAAAAACATTTCGAAATGATATGCACACACGATTACAACTGCAGTTAGAAGCGGCTGATAAGGGAAAAATAGTTCAAAAATGATAGATTTTAACCCAAATGCCTATGATGACTCATTTTTGCTAACTTGCGTCATCATTAGGCAGCACTTGGCTGACCCCCAGAGATGATGACATAATATTTGAACGTCGCCAAACCAGGTTAAGTTATGAACAACATACCTACAGTCAACATACAGCCAACAACTTAAAGATTACACCTGATTACACGTTTCATCACCAAAAAGAGTATCTAGCCTGTGATAAATCTGAATACATTTAACATGAACGTTACACCATTTTTACTGTTACAGAAGAAACCCCCTCAATTCTAGCACAGGCCTGATGCACATACAAACTGGCCACAATGATGGGGTGGCCAACTTATACCAACTTCATCGTATAATTATAGAGCTGAGCATTTTGCCCCTGAACTTGCATGGTGGCTCTTGGCATGCCTTTATTTCCTGAAACGGCATCAACCTTACATTCAATTTTTTCTGAACTGATCTGATCGGTTTGACTAGTTACTAAGTAACTGATATATTTGGGCTATTGCCCCGATTCACCCGGTGTTTCTTTTTCATTTCTGGGCTCGTCCTTCTGCACCACGACCAGTGCCTGCAGACGGGCATGTAAATTAATTCTGGCATGCAAACAAATTTTGGAAAAGCTCTTTTTTGCCTGTGCATACAGAAATTTAAATAATACGATTCATGACAACCTGGGTCACAGCCATGGGGGTCGTCCAGTTTGCAGACAGACTACATCCGTCGCTTGTTTTGCATTTTTTCTTATCGGACTGATGGGGACCAAAGACACCATTCACACCCCGAACAGAAATTAGCATATGTGCTGTACTGTAATGTGGCATACATGTGCACATTTATAGTGCCATTCGAAGAAACCATTTTTCAATATCAATATACACGACCTTCGTAAATCAAGACTTTTTAAATAGTGCAAAATTATAATGTTAAACCGACAAAAAATCACTTGTTAGAGCCTTGCTCATGCTCAGGATATGCTTTTAAATGGGAAATTACGCAATCTTTGAGCAAATATCAATGACGCAAGTGCTCGACTATAAGGTTTGCACAAACTGACATCACTGTGATGTCTATTTTGAATTTAATAAGAAAGCGTTTACGTAACAGTTAATGTTGACTCATAGATGATAAAGAAGGGAAATTGCAATACTCAATACAGGACTTATCGTCTAGTTCATGCATGTATTCATGAGCATATTATTTTCCAGAACTACACTAGATACGTATACATGAATTCAAAGTACATGTATTAGCTGCAAATTTTCAACCTCTTCTCGTTCACAATTAAGGAGAAAAAAAACAGAAACCAAGCATGGTCAGTGATTTCGTGGCCACAACACACAAAATTCCACACTCACAAGCACATGTAGGGGTGCGTTAAGCATAAACAATCTATGCTCGGTTGACCAATAGGGGCCCAAACAATACCAGCAATTTTTAACATTTAATAACTGGAACTCTCGCTTCGAGGTTGCATAACAAATGAAAATGAAAGTAGCAGAGATTACACTACGCACTGACCTATAGGAATTATGGAAAACAATAGCTCATTTCGCTAGCAATTTAACTCAAAGAACAATGCACTAATAATGATAACAATAAGAAGTAGAAATGGTAGTAGTGCTGAATTATGATATTGCCATTGGAAATTAAATCAGTTTCAGATTAAACTCTTATTTTCGTCATTTTATCTGGGGTTACATGTATTAAGAAGGCTGTAAATGTTGTATAGACATACAACATTCAACCGTATTGTATTTAACCGAGACGACTTCATAAATAACTTTGCTTATCAATAATCATCTGTAGAAGGGAAGATGTGGGGCATCACTTTTAACATAATCAGATTTGATTAAAAACACGAGTGATTCTCGAGTACATGTACTTGCGTGCTTCAAGTAGGCGAATTATACAAACGACTTCAAATACGGAAATGTCAAGAAATCCCATTAAACACGTGTCAAGGATTCAAGCACTACCTTATGCAACAAACGACTTGTATTATAATAAGCATGAACATAGCACACCGAATGTGGAAAAATGCATAAAAGGTTAATAGGGGATTACCCTTCGCATAACGCAAAAATGGCACAGTGAACATTATAACCCAAATGACAAAAGTTTTAGGAAATTATTCTCGCTTCATTCCTAAACAATACCCACTAAATCCTTTACTTGAATACAAAATTTTTACTGAGCATCTTTCAGAGTAAAAATGATCTTTGTAATTTTGGTAAATGCTAAATAAATACATATTTGCAGTGCATGTCTATGCCAAAAATGATGAAAAACATGCTCATTATAACCAGTCAGACATCACTTGTCTCATCAATTTTATGAGATTTCGTAAAAAGTGAGCAAATTTTGCGGCGTATGTTTGCGGAAAAGCCAGCTAGGTGTCAATAACATAGGCAAACGTCCCCGCAGGGATGATAAAAAGGAGGTCGTTGAATTAACGACACTGAAATGTTTGCATAATTAATAAGGCCAGCAAAGCAAAAACATGCACTTAATGTTATATACCATGCCATTAACGAAGCAAACAACTCTGTGCTATGCAAGTAACTATCGCCTGGAGAACTTGCTCAAATAATTTTTAATTTTTAAAAAAAAATTGCTGTCAATCAGAAGAGTTCTGCAGGAAAGGTCAAGGCCCTGTCTTTTGTGATCTCAATCTAAAGTTTAACGATCTAAAAGATGTCTTTGGTAGTCAATGGAGTCGCTGCTCCTAACTTGTAAGTGCGTTAACATAGCTTACCCATATTCAAAGAAAATGCATTTTAAATGCATTGTGCAATGTATTTCAATTTGGAAAATGTATTTGAAATGCATTTTAAAATGTATTTCAATTAGGGAAATAAATTTTAAATGCATTTGGAAGTGTATACGCCAAACTGTATAATGCATTTGTAATATATTTCGAAATATATAGTAATACTGAGTTATATTTTAATGCATTTCAGCTTTAATTGAGATAAGATTTTAAATTAACTTCACAAAATGGACCTCACTAAGGTAACTCGTCAATAATGGATTGGGCAGTGAATTTTGTAAAACAAATAATATTTTCACATAAAATTTGCATCACTGCAGTGTGAATTGAGATGTATTTGCAATGTATAGTAAAATATATTGTGATATGTATTTTGAAACAAATATTTCAATATATTTACATGTGTTTTGCAATATATATTGCAATACATTAAAATTTTATTTCGAAATGCATAATACAATACATATTTTAGTGCCAATCCAAAGGTATTTTCCAATGTATTTCCAAATGCATTTCTTGCTATGCTTTTTAAAATGTATATCTAGCTATGCATTTCAAAATACATTTCTTTTCCATATGGGTAAACCATAACGAAAATCCCTGTGCAGATACAGTCGACATGTTATACACAAGCAGCACAACGTCACAACAGCAATATAAACCTGAGCCCTGTTATCTGATAAAAGGAAATGAAGACATTTTCAACTCATTCAATAACATACCAGTTTACGATACAATTAACCCACATCGAATACTATCAGTTGAATACACCCAATACATGTAATTTTCATGTTGTTGAAAGTTTGGAAAGCTGTGTCAACTGATATCACCTCATTGTAGACTACTGCTTCCTGATTTACCCTCTGATGAACCCATAAAACTGGAAATAAAATCCCTTTGGCCATTGATTTTTCAATGAATCAATGGTTTCAATGAAACCATTTTCGGAAAATACCATACGTGACTACAACAAAAACTATGTACACTATTTGCAAGTATTGCAGAAATATAAAAGTTTGTTGTAATTACCTGGATGCTGAAATTCAGGTCTTTGTTTCAGTTCCTCCAGCGCCAAGAGATGAATATCTCGGTTATTCGCCTTTAAAAAGTAAAAATAACAACTTTAGTTTGTAGCACTTAAAAATGCAGGAAACCGCACTGCAGTTTCCTTCTTGAGCATTTGTATATAATTTTATTGGAACCAGTCTGCAGGGCCTGGGTATTGCACAGGATGAACCTAATAATCCAAGCGGATGCCAGTGTTTATACCACCATAGTAGTGTACATAAAATATGAATTCATAACTTCAGTCCTTGCCATGCATCTACTTGTATTTTAGGTGCACGTAACGATTCAAGCGGATATAATATTACAAGGACTGGTTAATGCATGGTATTTTTAGATTTTGATATCGATGGTTGAAGATAATGTTACACAGATATGCTGTATGTAATAACACCTTTTGCATTAATTGCGATGCCGGTATGCATTTTGTAATAGTAGCACTAGTAGTATAATCAATATAAAACATGATATCAGCGTTGCTTGCATTGCAATGCCAGGGTTCATACTTAAATTTACAAAATCATTTCCCTGACTTTCCCTGACAACCCAAGTAAATTTCCCTGACTTATAA
>JAQFYZ010002532.1:0-16665 GCA_034695085.1 Cylindroiulus punctatus | reverse complement strand
ATCCCCCCCTTAGCTGATGATGTCATTTATGTACGCTCCCTATGGAGGTTTTTGCCCAACTTTGCCCAAGGTTTACCTACATAAAATGAAAAAAATTGCCTCCGTACGTGGGCAAAAATTACGAGTGTGCAGGCACCATCAGGGGTCATCTAAGATGGACGTGAATCTGATTGGAATTGGTGCTCAAAAGCGTTCTATGACTGATCAGCTCTTATGACATGATGGCGTGTCCAATCAGGTTCTCATTCATAACCCCAAACATCATTAGTTGAATATGAGGTACAATATATGTTGAATAGGAAAAATGTCGTTAATGCTGTTCTCTATCTAGTCTAGCTGAAATTGCTGCGGAATCTGCTTGGAATTCGCAAACTTACTGTAACAAACGATTTTGGCAAAAGTAATTAAGGTGGAAAGGGTTTAATCCAACACCTGCAATGAGATAGGCTGATTAGTTTGGGGTTTCGAGCGCCTCTATCTTGTTTAGCATTTGTAACGTCCCCTTACTGAAGGGAATATTGTACGAGTTTGTCATGCAAAATGACCTTGAGTCTCATTTCTGCCAATGTTTTGTAGCCATTTGGCATTCAGGTCATGCGTTTATCGAAACTTATGAAATTTTATTTCACTTTTATTCTCATTCAGAACAGGCGTGAAAAATACTATATTACCCACTGCACCTATAGTTTCAAAAAATTCAGTTCAACAATATTTAATGTTTTTTCTTTTCATTGACAGAATTCTACTAGGAGTGAAAATTAACCTTAGCACATGTCAGGATTATGGACAGAACCAGTTTTGAGAAAAATTTCAATGTCGTTTTTTTTTTTTGGAAAATCGAATTTGTTATTTTAAGGGCACTGTTTTCATTTTCTCGAGTGAGACACTCATGCCCAACGACACTCATGCCCTTTCCACCGTTTTTTTTGTACTTGATGCAACTTGAGCAACGAGAAATACTTTAAAACCTGTTTCTGCCCAACCAGATCAGTGCATATCGATACTTGAGACACTGCTTGTGCTCGAGTCTGGTCCGTGGTATGGGTTTAGGCGTCACTCCCTTCTTCCTCTTCCGACTGTATCGAGAAAGTCCTTGGAGATGTTAGAACAATTGAGATGTGTAGAGCACTAGTATTTTTAGTACAGCTATTCAAAAAAATTAAATGTAATACATGATAAAGCTCGGTTTGGGGCCTTAAAATTATTACTATTACCAGTTTGAGTTACCATGGTTTAATATTCATTTCAATTTCATGGAGTCGGCGAATGTTATTCAAATTAAGAGTTGGGAATTTGGGTGGTAACCCTATATTTGACGTTGGAGTGGGTGTTCAAAGCTGACGCTCAAGCACAGGGTGTGTAAATGATTGCAGCAGTTTCAGCTTTTAATCGCTTTTTTTTGGCTATAGATAGAATAGTCAACCTCAACATTTCACAAAACTTGGAGAAATGCTTGTTTAATATTGTCAAAATCAATCTCAAAGTCAAATCTTTGGATTCACCAAACTTAATGCAGCCATTTTATAGAAACTTGGGTTATATCAACATCTTACTGGGATTGGGTAGCCACATGATGTCAGGGAAGGTATAACGTATGTAATATTTAAACGATCCTAAAGACTTATTCTTTTAGAAACTCAGGTCAGATTTGTGTAGTGTGTTTGATAACCACATGAATGACATAGTCATCATACATTGAAGAAAATGGCGCCGAAAGGAAGTAGCAACGTTCAATTCCAAACCCACTCGAACAAATCCACGATGCGAATGTGAATCAGCAGGAAGCGGTTCAACGGGAGTATTTTTCTAAGGAAAGGGAAATCGGAAAAGGAAAACAGTTTAAATCTTAGACGTATATTATTTTACTAATAAGCCTATTTCCGATATTACGAATTTTGTTTTATTTTTAAAAACTGCTTGCTAGTAACGTTTGTTTTTAGAGGATACTCCTCGCTGTACCCTCTATTACGGCACTAACAGTCGCTCTTGAACTTTAGACACTTTCCAACGAATGTGGCCAAACGTGTGACTATAATCCCTGTGCACTGTTTTTAATCGTCGATAAGAACTTTAGAATCGCTCAAAGATAAGCCTACATTTCCAGCGAATGCTCTATGTACGGTACATTCATAAGCGCAGCGTCTATCTAACCAGGGTGAAAAAAATCTCCCATCAAAGTTCGACTTTGAAGTTGGGTATTTCACCAGATTATTCTTCGAATTTCCGGTTCAAACTTCATGCTTATTTTAATCTTGCCACTCAGTGTCTACAGGGTGTATCGAAAAGATGCTGACATTTGGAAACTAACGGACTTACTTTACTTCCAGAAGGAGAAAAGCCGAGGCAGCCGGAAGATGGCGTCGCCAGGTATGACGGTGGCCACCGAAGCGAGAACCAGAGAGAACGCGATGAGGCGTTGAGCGCATCGGAGCAGTATTCGCACAAAAAGTTTAAGAAGATGGAATCGGCTTCTGAAGGAGGACCAGGAGCCGTCTCGCCCGGTGTCCATCCCAACCTGTCACTGGAAGCTCTGTTCCAGGTGACGGGGCACGAACTTGAGAAAATAAAACTGTCCTCGCAAGATTCCGATAGCTCCGAGCAGTGTGCCACTACCCTTCGGAGTGAGGCGGAAGGGGAGGACGAGGAGAAGAAAGACCAGGCGAAAAAGGATAGGAAAAGAAGACCCCGGGAGGTGAGGGAATCCTCCGAGACGGAGGGTCCGGGGCCGACCAAGAAGTCACGTCTCGGTCGGTACACGTGCCAGTTCTGCAATCTGGTGTGTGGCAAGCCCAGCGTGCTGGAGAAACATATTCGAGCGCACACCAACGAGAGACCGTATCCTTGCATTTCGTGCGGAATTTGGTTCAAGACCAAAAGCAACTTGTACAAGCACCGCAAGTCGCGCACCCACCACTTGCGGGAGCACGGCGAGGCGGACGAGGTAGGAACGGACGAGTCTTCCAATTGTTTCAGGGAAGTCGAAGACAGAGGAGGAGCTACGGGAGAAGCCGAAGAGATGGAAGACGACAACGCGAGAGCAAGGTCGGTGACTACGACGCTGCCCTGCAGCAACAGTAGCTGCGACGAAGGCGTGATAAAGGTCACATCGTCGTATGGCGTCCTTAGGACAACATGTGGCAGTAGCCCTGAAGGCAATGTCCCATTGTCCCCTTCTTTCACCTCCAGAACGTTGCCCGTAGGAGGCGTAGAAGAGAAGCGGCCTGGGATGATGGCGGTGACCCCCACGTCCATCTACAAGCCCAAGTTTCATTCTGTGCCGTATGACATCCCCAGTGACAATCCAAATGCCGACAGTGTGATCCTTCCAGTTCCTACGAGAAAGCCCGAAGGTGAGCCTGCTTCGGATGGCACAGTTCAGACTGATAATTCGAAGAAGGGAGGTCGTGCGGCGACTGTCAATGGTGGTTGCTCCAGCGCCACCAGCTTGGCGAAGCGCCGCAACGACCACTTCCAACTACGCTTGGAGATTCCCCGCCCCAGGGCACCACCTGCTCTGTTTCCCGGTTGCTCTTCTTCTTCCTCTTCTTGCTCAACCTCTTCTCGCTCGGCGGCGTCCCCCACAGTCGCGGCGTCCCGTCCCGAGCCCGTTGCCAATGGCGATTGTCTTCCCGTTTCGGCCGTTGCCAGTGGCAGCGGCCATGCTTCAACTGGCCACGGCGGGGAGGCGCTCTGTCAGACTCTGAAATCCCCCAAGCTGACCAGTCCCGAAGACTTTCAGCAACGCATCAACAAGCTGATATCTCAGAATGCCGCCATCGTGGAGACCTTCGATCCTCTTTGGCCCCGCCGCTATACCCGCCAGAATAGCGTTGCTTCCAGTCACAACGTCGATGCGGAATTGGGAGGGTCGAAGGAAAGGCTCCGCCGCTACAGCGAAGATGTGACTCTGCTGGCACTGCCGACCAAGTCGAAACTGGCTTTGGCTTTGCTGGCCAACCCAGGTTCGCAGAGCGCGGCGGAAGCTCGAGATGGGCCGCGCAGCGCATCTTCCGGAGCGGCCATGCTTGGAGGGGCCGTTGCTTCAACGACTCCTACAAGCCTTGCTGCCGTGGGTCATCGGTCGTTAAGCCTGCTGAAGGAGGCACCGCTGCACGAGGAACCGAAAAACTCTGCCAAGGAGGGAGATGGAGGAAGCATAGTTAGGAGCCTCTTGCTGGTTGACAGCGCTAAAAGAAGTAAATCCTCAAAGAGTGAGGAGAGGGCTACGTCCACGACCGATGCTCCTCATCCGCAGAATCCAGAAGGGAGTATCATCAAGGATTTGTTGCTGAAGACGCGCAGCGCTGGTCGTGTGAGCCAAGGGCCTTCCCTCGCTACCTGCATGCGCCTTTCGGGCGGAAGCGTCAGCGCTCCAAATGCGCCCGCTGAAATCGACAGAACGGGCGTGGGCTCTTCGCCAACCAAAGAGTCCTTGTTTCCCGGTGGAGAATTCAAGCAGCGCAGTGATAGCGGAGGAAGTGCAATGGCTGTCTACTCGTGTTCGACGTGTAATATTTCTTACAGGAAGATGGAGAATTTGGAAGCTCACCGCAGCCGCTATTGCCCCAGTTATGCCGGCAAGGTAATTGCCACGGCCACTAGTGGTGGCTCGTTCAGCCTCCCCGCCAACACGAGGGATTCCCGCGGCGGCGAAGACTCCATGACCTCTGGCATCGTTACCGGCAGCGGGAAAACCGCGGTTGCCGGGCAAGAGGTATTGGCGTCGACCAGCGAACTTCTGTGTCAGAAGCCACGAGGAAGACCAAGAGGCTCGAAGAATCGGCCCAAGATGGAGGCGGTCTCTCTGGGCATCAGAACCGCCCCCAAGGTGCTACCCAGAATACATTCCAAGTCAGTGTCGGAGTCCAGTGGTGAATTGCAGGCACGCGACAAGACTATTGACGCACTGAAGGGAAAGCTGCGCTATCGCAGGAATAGCGTGTCTGGCAATGGGGCGGCAGATTCTCCCAATAAGGCGTCGGTAAGTCGCAACACGTTCGCATCTCTCTTGGCCAATGCGGATGGCGAGGAGAGGACTGCGTTGGTCATCGAGGAAGAGGGCTTCGAGTCCTGGCAAAGCGAAAAGTCTGTCGAAGATGGGCCCATCCTGAAGAAACATCTTCTGGGCGGCGACAGGAGTCCACCGTTAAAGAAGCGTAAAGGGAGCGACCAGAGTGTCGACGCCAAACCCGACGGAGCTATCAGTAACGGCATGGGCTCGACCGTGCTGACCTTGAAATCTTTGGAACATTTGTCCAAGTATCCGATGAGGCCCAGCGCCATCCACCTGTTCGGGGGCGAGGTCCAGATCTGTGACGGCGCAGAGACCAAAAAAATTGTCATTGACAGTAAAATCCAGAGCATGTCGCCCGGAAGTTTTCTAGGAGGGGTGCGGGCCGTGTCAGAGTCCACTACCTCCTCGGTGGTTGCCACCATCGCCAAGCCAGTGCATAATTCTGGTGGCACCGTTCTTCAAGTTCAAGCCGCGACACTCGTCAACAAGCCCGTTTGTATTCCGGTGGTGTCGATCAGTCGTCCTCTCATGGCCACTGGATCGGAAAATCCCCAAACTTCGTTAACCGGCAGTATAGTGTTACAGTCGCCGAAGCCAGTCCTTGCGTCTCAACAATTTAGCATCGACATCAGTCACCTGAAACTGCTCAATCCGAATCCGATCCTAGACAGAGCCCCA
The DNA here is from genome assembly GCA_034695085.1 of Cylindroiulus punctatus. Classification (NCBI taxonomy): domain Eukaryota; kingdom Metazoa; phylum Arthropoda; class Diplopoda; order Julida; family Julidae; genus Cylindroiulus; species Cylindroiulus punctatus. The sequence goes on along the minus strand of JAQFYZ010002532.1, from coordinate 10,973 downwards.
TCTTTCGCTTCCTCTTCGCTTCCACCTTCGCTTGTACATTCTCCAAACTTTCATATCATTTCTGACACTGCGAGTAAAATGGACGATACAGGATCGTCTCCTAATGAAGCAGTTTCTCTCAACGTCGATACTCAATCGGAAGTGTCACGAGCTCACAAAGTCCCCATCATCGCCGTTCACTCGCCAAGGTCACCTACAGTTTCTAGTGACAATCCACTCCCCACGCGATGCTTGCCGGTGACGACTGCATCGGGGACTTTATTATCGCCCGCACGCCCCACCACATTAGCCTTGAAGAGCACGAACACTACGTCCAGCGTTGGAATGACTCTGGTGAGCCCGGAAACGCCCCGTCCCAAGAAGAAGTACGGCCAGTGCTATCACAATGGCCAGTATTACACTTATCTGGAATTCAAGCAGTCCACGCGAGTCTATTATTGCAATTGTCGGCCTCAGCCAATGTACGTGCCGCAGTCGGTCGATCCGAGACTTTCCATGTACTCCATGTGGCAGACGGTGCCAGCCACTCCAGACCCTTTTGGTCTAAGCCCTCCTCAAGCCATGAGCCTCTATTGTAGCAAATCTTCGAGCAGTGCCATTTACTCCATGGCCAAGCCGGCCAAAACTCATCTTGTGCTCACTCACTCCAGCTACTGGACGTTTCAACAGAAGGGCAAAGACGATGTTGCGAAGCCACTGCAGCCGCCGTTGGGAAGCAGTAAAGACGTGACACAGTCTGATGGGGTAAGCTGGGAGATAGAAACAGGGATAATTAGACATTTTTTTTTGCAATGCGAGTGAAACAGTAACTTCCAACTCAGAAAGCAATGATTATTGGGTAGCCAAAGTGTCTTCAAATCTTAAATATCTTTACAATATGTCCATGGAATTGTAATTTTTTCAGTTTGAGATGTTTGTGTTGATATCTGATGCAATTCTATTGACGTAGGACACTCATTGTGAAGTTGATGCAGAGGAAGTTGAAAGCGACATTTCAAGCCAGAAAGGCGTGGAAAGTGAAGAAGATGACAACGAAGGAAGTGAGGAAGGGATGACGAGCAGAGAAGAAAGACCGGCTGCAGAGGGGAAATCCATCGTAGAGAATACGCCATTCAAAGGCGAAATTTCGCTGAAGCATCGCTTAAAAGATGTGAGATTGGTCAAAGGGTGGTTGTTTTTATGGCCAAGTTCATGAGAGATGCTTATCGAAATTTGTCCCTAGGCCTTTGAAATCGGTATTCACGAACCGAAACGGGTTAAGATCTTCGAAGGAGGTTTCAAGTCGAACGAGGATTACACTTATGTTAGGGGCAGAGGGCGTGGCAAGTACGTTTGCGAAGATTGTGGAATCCGTTGCAAAAAGCCGAGCATGTTGAAGAAACATATTCGCACGCATAATGATGTCAGGCCATATACGTGCAAGCAATGCACTTTCTCGTTCAAAACTAAAGGTAAGTGGCTTTGATGAACTCAAGTTTTGTATGACCCTTGAAGGGACGAATCTTGAGTTTCGTCCTTTTGAGGAATTTTGTTACTCGATTTTGAATTTCCATTTTAGTAACGTTGCTGTGTCCGCATTTAGGGAATTTGACTAAACACATGAAATCTAAGACTCATCACAAAAAATGCGTGGAGTTGGGAATTGTTCCAGTGCCAGTAACCATCGACGATGCTCAAATAGACGAGGAAGCATTGGAGAGACAGGTGACAGACGCGAAACGTTAGCAGTTGATATCAGTTGAGAGACATTCTAATTTTTTTTTTAAAAAACTTGTTGATTGGGATTATTCAGGAGCGCATTGAGCATCAAAGAAAACAGTTTGCTGATGTGGAGGAGGACTCCAACTTGGAGGAAGACGAAGACGACGAAGATGATGATGATGATGAATATTACGACCAAGTCCATGAGGAATACAAAGAAGGAGAAGACGAAGATGATGAAAGTGTGGAATTGGAAGGGCAGTTTGACGATGCCAATGAAGTACCTTTGAGCAAGTAAGACAAGCAAATGAGTGAGGAAAATTGGTAGTTCCTAGTTTAAACTGGTCTGTCAGCGATGCTGTATTAAGCCATCTATCTGCTTATTTCAAAATGAAATATATGTTTTTAGATGAATTCAGATTTAATCATAATCAGGGTGGCCACAGGTCAGGGAAGTCATGGAGGTCAGGGAAAAGTCAGGGGGAAAACAAAAGTGGGTCAGGGAAATTCTTCACTGTCAAAGCAAAATGCTATCCCAGCACTCTTGTCTTCCAGCAGCTCCATCCCCAATCCTCTTCCATCCCCCTTATCCTAGCTTACTAAGCTAGTATGATTGTGCTTTCCTTGTTAAACTCTTTGTTTCATTATTACGAAAAATGTGTATGCATTAACGCGTAAGTTTTGGTCAGGGAATTTTATGATTTAGTCAGAGAAAGTAAGGGAAATTCGAAATCAAAATTTTTTGCCACCTTGATAATGAAAATCTATAGCAATTAATTGGCAGATTTATTAATGATTAGTAAGAACTTTATTCAAATTTACTCAAGCCGATGCCACTAGTTTTACATGAAGCCTGTATGCGTTACCTGGAAAGTGGTCTGTTATTTCTTATTAATTTTATTTTATTTACGTAGAATCGTGACAATGGAAAGCAATCTTAGGAAGGGATGTCCCGAGCAGGAAATTGCTCATAGTCTTTTAGATCTTGGTAAACCTGACAATGCAGTTGGCTCGCCTTCACCAATACTATCATTGTCTCATTTTGACAGTCGAGTGGCAATGAATGAAGGTGAATATGCAATATATTTTATAGTTGATGGTTTGGCTTTATTTTTCACGACTTTTCCAAAAAACCTTTTATGGCTAACAGCGTTCTCTGTTTCAGTCTCCTACCACCATCGCCCAACCATGTCTACAATGTGTCACGTTTTAAAGCGGGACGGCAGGAACGACGACCGTGAAGAATTAATTGGCAATCCGAGGGTGGCTTGGGCCTCCTGTCAGCAAGATGTCGAGCCAGGTCACCATGATTCCGACATTGCTACGCAGTCAAACGTTTATGAGGCATCTTACGACGAAATGACCGAAAGAGCCGAAAAAATTTCGGTTGGGTCGAATTCCAGGGAGCGCGTTGTTCTAATTAATCCTTCCGTCGACAACAGAAGTATGTCTGACCAAGCTCAGTTCATCCCCCAGCCCGTTGGTTTTGTGGCAACGGGAAATGACAACGAGTGCGTATATGCTCCACATTCCGCTGAGCAAAGAAGTAACGATTTGGATTCCGCGAATGACGAGTGTGATCAGCCCATTGACTTGAGCATGCCTCATTCGAGGTGCGACCAACCTGAATGGGACGATGACGACATTGATGATGATGTCGAGGATGACGATGAGGATGATGTCGAAGAAGATGAAGATGACGACGAAGATGAAATTGTAGTAGACGACGATGACGTGGGTGATAAAGTAGGACCTTATTACTGTGCATATCCGGAATTTGAAGATAGGCGTTTGGGTAAGGTGATTGCTCGCGAAACTATCTTGCCCACAGGATCTGGAGCGTGTCAAGAAAAAGGTGCTGCACTTTCGCCGAACTTGCAAAGTCCTTTAAGAGAGGAGGGTTCGGAAGGCAACCGTGTCACTAGCAAGGAATGGGCCGAAAAGCAGATGGGTTCTCCGCAGTGCAGCGTGTTACATTCATATTTGTCTGATCAAGCGGCAGCCAAGAGGGTGTCCATTGAGGTCGTGGCCACAGTGAGTCGCCACCGGTCCTCTGTCACCTCTTTTGGAGATAAGGATTCTTTTTCGGTAGCACTTCCATCGACACACTCAACACGCCCTCCTCTATTCGGTTACCCTGCTTCTCCTCAGTCGCATTTGGATGCTCAATACGAACCTTCTTCGCCAAAGCTTCCCCCAGATCGAATACCACGTCTGCCATCCACCTCTTTTCATAACATGCCGCAGTACATTCATAGGTGAGCGCTAGGATTAATTGTATTGGCAGTTTCATGTTCCTAACTGAGCCTGCATTGATTTCGTTTAATCTTTACAGGTCACTGGAGGACGACAAATGCATTTGCACAATCTGCAACAAGGCATTTAATAAGCCCAGTCAGCTGAGGCTTCATGTTAACATCCATTATTTCGAAAGACCATTTCGCTGTGACAGCTGTGCCATTTCCTTTCGAACTAAAGGCCATTTGCAGAAACACAAGCGTTCAGTCAGCCATTATAATAAGGTAATCTTATTTGGGACACTATGTAATTGTTTTATCTCGATCTTGCACAGTTGTAACATAATACATACTACATTACCATGAATCAAATGAACCTACATGCATGTACTGTTGGTTTCAAAACTGATCGGCTATGTAAAATACTTAGTTTTTGTCGTTAATCTAGGTAAACATGAACATGACATTTGGAACCCCCACCACCGATAATCCACGCCCATTCAAGTGTGGCGATTGTAAAATAGCCTTCAGGATCCACGGCCACCTAGCCAAACATCTACGCTCAAAAATGCATATCATGAAATTGGAATGTCTGGGAAAGTTACCATTTGGCACGTATGCTGAAATCGAGCGCTCGGGGGCAAATCTCAATGAAATTGACACTACGGACTGTGAGAATTCTTTAGAAAGTCTTCAGGTGAGTCAATTTCTTTTTATCATGTAACTAGGGTAAAGGCGACATTGAAAAACATATGATGCCCGCAAATAAAACTTTAGTTTGGCCCTAATTTCCTCCAGATTTAGTTCATGGTACTAATCAAGGGCTAACCAAAGCTAAGTGCTGCGTGTTTTATAAACCGAAATCATGTGAGCTCTAATCAGTACATGAATGTCAGTTATCGACTATTAGAGAAAGCGTAGTTTGGATACTTTATCATCACCAGTACCATTTGGCATAGTCAAAACGAAATCGCTTGATTATTAGTAACAGAGGCCAAAGTCCACATGGAAATACATAATTTTAATCTAAAAAAAGTGCCAGTTATCAGGAGAACTCTGTCTAATCAATACATGTAGCATGTCTCATGAAAGTTAACCAACCATGCTTGCTGAAAAATCCTATCTGGAGGAATCGTTAGTCGTTAATTACATGCAATTAGTATGCTCTTTCCTCTTATCTTGTTTTAGAAATATTTCATTAGAATGAAACTGTCACTGTATTTGTGGTTGCTCTACATTCGTTTAGGATTGAATAGTTCTGTAAAAGAAAATCTAACCATCGTTAGAAGTTAGTTATTAGCAAGACATCAAGTGTTAATAGTCGAGTCGAGCAATGGGCTTCTTTGTCCATGTCCATTGTCGCTTGTGCGGTGTTGCTCACTGCAGGTGCACACAGCACGCAGTGCTGGTAAATAAATAAAGGGACAAATAGAGTTTTAAATGTTTTAGGAAAACTTCATTATAATAAAACGCCCACTGTAATTATAGGTTGTGGTAATTTTCATCATACATGTCAGGGAACCCTGAAATACATTCTGTAAATTTTTAAGAGTAATCCTTGCATTCTAAAAAATTTCAATTCATCCCAAGGTAATGGCTCACAGATTGGTAGATAAAGTTGCTGTGCCCCAGCATTGGCCCCGAGAGCGTACCATAAGTGGAGGGTCTTGCGACGATCAAAGTGACGGAGTCCCTTTTGTGGAAAGCCCTCTTCCAAGCAGCAGCGTGACAAGTTGCACTACAAATGTTCCTAGACAATGTGGCAGCAATCGGTTATGTGAAGATGGATGTGCCTCTCCGGATTTCACGGATTCAGATCACCTCGTTAGTTGGAGTCGAAAATCGTTCGATGGGGACATGCCACCATTACCTCTCGATGCATCGGACGCTGTCGCATCACTCCCGTCAGCTATCAAATGTGAATCGAACGACAAGCGTCCACTTACGCATTTAATGAATTCACGTGCCAAAACGGTCCTGTCCACCGTGATTCGAACTCAAGACGATAAACCATCTGTATCGAGCCAAAGAACTCGTTCAGTTGGCTCTCTCATGCAGGAATATGAAGATATATCAGACGAAGACGTCTCGGAAATGGAATCGAACAAACACAACACAGTTTGCTTCTCTTGCTGCAAATGTGGCAAACGACTCAAAAGCGCCAAATCCCTTCAATTGCACATGTATGTGGACCATCCTGACACTGCAGTTACTACTTCTGAAGCGTCCAATGACCGGTTAGTTTTTGATGGTTTTGTGCGCTAAAGAGCAAACTCAAATGAAAATTTCCCAATTTTTTTTTGTTTCCATCGAGCATTTGCCTTACTTTCAAACTTTTTTGTAGAATGGTTGAAATGGATGCACTGTCTTCATCAATTCTTCATTCCAGTTTGAAGCGACGAAGGCCTTCTTCGCCCCTGCTTTCTATATCCCTTGCAACATCCACCACAATTACAGCAGAGGGATATGTATGTCAACTGTGTGGCGATCGTTTTACCAGCAGCTACAATTTGAAGCAGGCAAGTTTGTTTGCGAACACCTCAATTCAGTGGATATTTCCTCACAATCCCAATTGTAATTAGCATATGTAGCATATGTATGCAACTAGTAAACTGATCTTTTTGGCATCAAAACGAATAGAATGCTTCCAACATAAGACCACCATTATACAACAGCCACTTATCCTCGTTGAGTGGCTGCTCTTATTCTACCACGTCTTGTTGAGTATTTAATCAAAATGGAGCAGCGAGGTGGCTTTAGGCGGGATAGTTGATATGTTGCACGTGTTTGCATGAAGCTTTATGTCTTCCCGTGTCTTCCGAATGTCTTCCCGTGTCCCGGGAAGACATTCTGAATAACAAACATGTGGTGGCAGCGGCTTCAATTAATATGTCCGTAATTGCTATAGGTATCAATAGATGGGGAGTTTAGTTGTTGATGGTATCAAGCTGTGCCAATTTACTCTTTAAATAGTTGACATTAGAAACGTATCTAATCATATAGTGCGCATATTCTTATTTTTTAGCACATGCTGGTTCACGCTCAATTCAGGCCATTCGTTTGCGGCATTTGCGATGCTGGATTCACCAATTCGCACCTCCTTAAACTCCACTCGCTTCAGTCACACCAGCAGGTGAATTCTCGTTTGTCGAACAATCAGTTATGTACTTTCTCCACTTGGTAGTCGATGTGACATACGTTGCAAATACGATTTTTTTCTTTGGTTTCTAGGGGAAATCGTTCGCGTGCCAAGAATGCAACCTTGTGTTTGGAGTTAGCGAGGATCTTAAACACCATGTGAACCACAACCATCCTGCGATCGATGGCGACCACGTGAGGTGATTGCTCGGTGGTGCATTGGCGGTGCAAACTTAGTTTGCTTCGAATTGATTTCAGAACGTATCTTTTTAGTTCTTGAGCTCGTTGTTCATAATGATCAATAATGCGCAATCTGTGTCCATGACTGGTGCTTTGTGCGTGTTGTTCGCTCCATTCATTGCATGCCAAACAGGCTTCCATTTACCTCGAATCACGCAGTGGCAGCTACTCGTCATGTGTCGGAGAACGTGCCCAAGGAACCTCTTAAGCTTGTTTATCTCTTTAAATTTTCAAACGAACATATCAATAGCGGATGTAGTTGCTCCACAAGCTCCTAGAGCACAGGCGTACCCAGTATTGCGACGCTTCGCTAATGTGTCGGTTTTAAAAGTGTGAGTCTCATCTGGCAGCGGCCTCGCCGAGACAACTGTTTTGCAATACAAAGTTGCAAAATAATTGGCTTTATGATATCTGCCTATAAATAGACCTGTCTTATTAACGGTGCACGCCTGTAACCAGCTAAATGTTCTTTATCTCGGGATCGGTGCTCAATAACCAAGGCCACTTTTGGTGGATTGATCTTATCAGTCACTGTATGTAGTTATGTGCGACGGATTGCTGTCATGACTGTACACAATCCTTTGACACAGTCACATGTTATATAATGTTTAAATCGCCTCGTGCATGATTTTATGAGCTTCCCTAATCCTCCCCTTTTTATCCTACATCTATGTTGCGTTGTCATTCTACACCAGCGGGTACGTCTTCCGACAACAATGGTCAACATTCTGGTGGCGATGAAGGGACGTAGACTTTGCTCAGAAATTTCTTCGTTCGGTATTGTCAACTATAGATTTTCTCGCTGCTACAAGCTTTTAGTGTTTGCAGGCGAGATATTTATTTTTTTTAAGCTACGAATCTAATACAAACGTCACGGTTGTCGTTATTTAGTAACTATTTCGAGATGATGTACTACCTTTTACCCCAGGATATAGCGCTTAACCCCACGAATGTAGAGTTGCCAGAGAAAATTCTATTTTTATACTTTGCGGCCTGACTTTCATCATTCAAGTAGCATTATTACAAAGTTGCGCATTTTCTCGTTATTAATTGCCAAACTTTTATTATTATAATTATTATTATTGTAGTTATCAGTAAATTGATCTTAATACCATTTACAGAGACGCTATATCGTGTCATGGAACGTATTTTTTAGAATCGGAGGTGTTGCTTTATCACTGCATTTCAGTCAGAGCACCTCCTAGTATAGCCGTCTTTTAACTGAAAGTGTATTTTCTAATGCGATTCTATTTTATTTTCCATGACACCCAGTTAAATTGCTCCATTTCAAGCATATCATTGTTTCTGGATATCATATTATTACCGCTTGTTCAGAATTTGTGGTAAAATAACCGTTACCAACGTAATAGCATATCAATGGTGACTTTGCCGTTTTTTAAAGATTTATGGTAAGGCATCAGTCAGTGTTATTTGATCGCGCGAGAAGGGCTTACTGATGATGAAGTATGCTCATATTTTGTGAGTTTATTTCCCAATGGCAATCCATCGAATATTGAATTACAGTTGTTGAGGTCTATGTTAACATGTTGTCCAACCAACGTTATAATTTTTGTCCTGTTCACCCCCGCGTGCGTTTTTCGTGTAAATACTGTGCGTGCTTTTTATTTGCCACTGTTCGTAATTGTACATATTATGGGGTCCATTGGGGAGGTCGCACCAGCGATCTCCTCTTGCCCAATACTGTTAGTAAAACGTATTCTGTTGCTCAATGAATGAATTAATTTGACCTTCTTCACATTATGGACCACAGTTAAACAGTTGTTTGAAACAACTTGGAAAAACTTTAAAAACGCGACGTCTACTTCGGATAGCTGTGTGGCTATCTGAACTTTTGGAAGGTCTGCGGTTGGAGACTGGATCTGTTGACGGCGGATTGACTGCCGGATGTGGCTGCGCGGAGAGTTTTCAGCCGGAACATCAGAAGGATAAACCTGACCGTTAGATGTCTCGGGGAATAACACGCAGGAATACCAGAACTATAATACAACTCGACTTTACTTGCTGGCAAATAGTGATGAAGGTGAGCACTTTATATACATGTACATGTGTGGGCAAACCTATCATACTGTTCGTTTCTCCTTTCAGGGGCTTCCATGCAAGGACAGGCACGATCAGGTGTCGTGCATCACTTTGACGGGTATCTGCAGCTTTGGGGTATACTGTATGCCTTTGCACCAAACGTCGAGCGATCACCCAGAAAGTTGGCGAGGTAACGGGAGCACCAGTTCAACAACTACAGAACGCCACTGCGCACTCAGATAAAAGGCTTTCACCTTCTCCAGAGCCCAGCATGGTGACCACTGCTCTTCCCACCATTGTGCATGTCCGACAATGCCGGAATCCCTGACGACCATCTACTGGATGATGGTTACCAGCCTACGGATAGTTTGACAGGCGCAGTGCTTTAGCCAGAGTTATGTTATGTACAAGCACATGGAAATGTTGAAACTTTTTGGAAGAAAATTGCCTTTGTTTGTCGGAATCATGAGGAGCATTTAAAATGTTTGCAAAGCTTCTTAAAATGACCCCAAGTAGCAAAATGACGTCTATTCAACAATGTCCTAAACGTTGAATGCAGTGGCGTAACAAATTTTTTGTGGGCCCCCCTGCAAGCCACCGATAGTGGGCCCTGGTCAGCTAGAGACATGCCAGAGTTGAGATGTTGAAATTCTGTGTTGTGGGCAATTTACAGTGTATTAACCTTATTGACCTGACATCACAGCTGATCTCTTCTTTATTTTGTATGTTATAACAGCCCGAAGTAAAGTCGTCGTCAACTCCGCTAGCGATGTTACCAGCAATCGTTTGCCCATCATGAAGATCGGCAAATGTTCCATGATGCATGTGCTGGTTGTGACCAACAATGAGTGGACGATAACGAAAGAGCATCAAATGTTCCACGAAGTTCGACCATGGATGCCAGGGTAAATTTTTCGTATTGTTGTTTCAATACGAATCGATGAGAAATGCACTTATAGCAATGCTTCTTGTAACATGCCCAAATATCTAGTTGAGGTTGTTGTAGTGCAATTAGTTTTTCATGAAAATTGCCGCCTTGTTTTGATTTCCAATCATACATATTTTCGAACACATGTAATGAGTGGATTTGTCCATGAAATTAAATGTCCGCCCTTCCAAAATAATTTCCAAGTAAAATGGCTAGAAAGTAATCACAATATGTTATTGATATTCTTCATTCTTCGAAAAGCATATTTTGTGTTCTTATGGAAATAGTAACAATTTCACCAACATTTCGTGTTTATCCGTATGCTCTTGAAAATGTAGCAGCTTTACTGCCACGTTCGGTTTGGACTTGTAGGAAATTGACCAAAATCTTTTGTCCTAGCAAAACTCACGGAAGAAACACAAAAACTGTTAGAAATGTTCTGGTCCCTGTTCTGAAAACGCGTCTAAAATGCTAAGTTCTAATATCGTTTTGTCGAAAATATTGTAATACAAGGGAAAAGCTGTACAAACAATTGTATTGTCGCTGTATGAAAATTGTATGCTGTATTGTTATCATGTTCTAATAAAAAATAAAAAATATTCTAAGTCCCAAATTTTTGAAAAATTATTATAAGTCCAAAAATATAGGCTTAAAAAATCTGCAGATTGGTAGGTCAAAAGAGATAGCCT
>JAQFYZ010002531.1:0-16666 GCA_034695085.1 Cylindroiulus punctatus | reverse complement strand
TAAGTCAGGGAAATTTACTTGGGTTGTCAGGGAAAGTCAGGGAAATGATTTTGTAAATTTGAGTATGAACCCTGATTAAAGTCTTGGCTTGCAGGAGTTCTAAGAAACACGAATATACCCGTTCCTCTCGAGAGCAGCTTATTCTCTGACTAAGTGAGTCGCGGAGCAACTCTCAGATGGCAGGTTTTCTTCGAGACAACTTTCGCTGTCTGCTCTCGAGCTAAAATGTCACCAACCCGCTGGTGGGAAAAAGTTCAGTTCTGCCTGGAAAGACGTCTGGAGATGACAAGTTCATTGGCAGCGCCTGCTTCGGGGGTGTCTAGGACGACGACTTCGACCCGGGGTTCGCCCCCAGAGCGCCTGGAAATGGCGCTTTTGGCGGCCGTTCCGCCCACGGTTTGACGTCACCGGTGTGGTCAAGCGAGTGGAACCAGTCGCAGAGGACACTGAACCCGGCCGAGACTCACACCCTGGACCGTTTCGGACAGTGCATTAAAATCGCCAATTTTGGCGTGTCTGGTTCGTGCAGGTATCACATTTTGAAAGAAGTGACATCGGTATCTGGAAACCTGTATGGGGTGCATGCGATTTTTTTTTTTTTAGCATGAATCCAGAAGTTGCAATGCTCAAACGTGTAGTGGTTTGAAAAAAAAATCGTACGTGTTGGCTAATCCTGCCAGGCCTGATGCGAAAGTCTGAAAGTTTGGAAAAAGGGGAGTCTAAACATAAAATACTTTGGAATATGCCCTGCTTCAATTTACAAAGACAAAATTTTCTCAATATGTGAGTGGCTGTCTAAAATTAAAAAGAAAATAGATGTAGATGTAGCTTTTAAGGCCCATTGAAAGTGCGTTGTGACTTTGGGGACACCCTGCATAACATTACCAAATGCAATTTCTCCTTTCCTGATCAACATATTAAAATACTTTTTTTTGTAAACGTTAACAGGGACTTGCGTTTTATGGGATGTGCTCTTTGACAACTTATAGAAATGTATATGATATGACCTTTTATTTAGCTTTATGGGCGATAGGTGGCAGCACCTGCCGCCTGAATAGGAATATACAATGTAAGAGATTTACTGTCGTTGGCAAAATAAAGAATATCTGGAAAAATTCTAAAAACGATATTTCTTTTCATTTTATATAGCGCAGGAACTTACTATCAATATAAACTTTGAATTAAAACATTTAGTTTCATTTGAAATTATCATATCTGTCCAAAATTATCAAAATTCAATTGCAAAAAATCACTTTCAATGGATCTTAAAAGACCTACCTCACTTGACCTATCTTAAAATGGCCCAATTTGGCCTTCCTTGACTAAAGGTTATCTCATCCTTGCCAGACCCAACGTAATTAAATCAAGCCAAACCTAACTTACACACTAGAACCACCAAAAAGTAGGATAATATTCAAACAAAAACGATACATTGCGACAGCTACATGTACATGTATATGCATTTGCCATTCTTGTATACTGTACGTGTAGCCTAGTCCTTGCAATGCATATTTCGTGCACATTCAAAGTAGGGCGTAATCCGACGTATTGTACACTACATGTACAGTATATATCCGAAAATGTGCTCTTATAGGATTACACGCCTGTTTATTTTGTTCTTCAGCTCTGCGCATATTGACGAAAAGTGCTGCCTTTGGGATGTTGATACAATTCGGAATTACATGTAGGTCCTCGTTTTCCCTGAAGTGAATTTCGGTAAATACAGGTATACAGGGTGAGGCGCATTGAAAATATGACAATACAACACGATTCAGAAAGTTGTGTATCGGTCACTATTTGATCATAACGTGGTGTGATCCTCTACTACATGTAATTTCAAATCGGAACTTGGCCCCTAGCATTGGCGCAACAAAAGTCGAGTCCCGAAATACACATATTAATTTGACAGCACAGCTGTTTATGCTCGGCGTGTTTTCCTGTCATCTGGGCTCTGCCAGCGCCATAAACTTGCCAAATATGCCTCCACCAGATGGTGCAGATAACGCCCGCCTTTGCAATAATGAAAAGAATTCGGCCTCCGAGCATTGCCATTATTGCTGCAACAAGGGATGGGGATCAGCATTAATCTAATCGGGTGTTTTGTGACTCGTTTATGAATAAAACATGTTTGGCTTGGCTGCCTGATTGCTGATGGGGGATTTATCCCCCATCGGATTTATGGCGGGCAATCTAGCCATGACGTCACTTCCGCTCCCGGTGCCCTGAGGTACCTGCTCAAACTGCTGACTCCGTTACTTTCGAAATGTTTGCTTAGGTTGACTCACTCGTTGAACGCTGTTATGCTGGTTAAAAAAACGCCACCCTTACTTTTCCCAGAATATTGGGATGGTGACCTCCGAACAATGTCATTGGTTCTCGCAAAATCTTGAGGTGCTGTGAGAAACAGGATGATTACAACTTCAAGTTATGACTTAAATTTGAATGGTTGACTCGCATACATGTAGGTACCTGTGTGACTGTTATTGCCGTCATGCACGAGACCAATAACTACACTTTTGTTCTCAAGAAGTTTACTTTCTTTTATTGGACTTTGAGGAATTCTCCCATGATTCACGGGCTGACCCTCCAGGAAGCCCAGAATTTAATTTTAGCTTTGCTCCGGCAGTATTCTCATGTCAATACACTGTACATGTAGTTAAGGTGTGCCCTGGGTGACGTTTTGCCACCCAGCCACTTCAATCTCAGTTTATTTAATTGGAACGCTGTCCTCTGTTTACATAACAGCAATCTCTGTTCCACTTGCATTAAGGGATGGGGATGAGCATTTGTCCAATAGTGTTTTGTGACTCGTTTATGAAGTATACATTAAAAGTAATTTTTTTGGGTTTCATTTTCTACACCCTGTGTAGTGTACCGTAAGTTACCCCTCTTTATCAGTACGTGGCATCGATGATGCTAAGTGGGGGGAAGGGTAAAAAACTGAATTAAAATAACTGAAAAGATCTCTACTATTATAGTGCATGGAAACTGCATACATGTATCTTTAGGCGCCATACAGTATGTGTTTGTATGGAATGGGAAAGAGTAAAATGGTCAGGAAATATTCGTTTTTTTGCTTACTAGTCAGGGAAATTCATGACTGTTAATTTTGCGAGGAGTTTGCAATGCAGTTTTCAAAAATTTCGCCAATGGCTCTCACTTAGGTATACCTGTACATACAGTAAGTATGACATTATGTAACTGCATGTATGTATATTATACAAGTACAGAATTAATTTTACCACTACCTGAACCTACGGCAGTGCCCCGACCCTAGTTTGAATGTTGTATTTTTAGTATAGAAGATACAGCACATGTTTTAAGTCAGGAAAATTTATTTGGGTTGGTCAAGAAAGCAAGGAGATGGTTTTGTTTGTACATTTTTAGCTCGAACCCTACTTTTGTCGAGGGTAGGCTATATGGTGCACGCCCTGGTACCCCATTAATAATGGTTCTGGAGTGCTGGAAAGAGTCCCATCACCTGATATAAACAACTTAGTTGCCTATTTACAGATCTCTGACCAAAAAAGGCTCGAGATCGAACTCCACCCCATGAAGTAACTCGTTCTTCCGACTAGCTGTTCGGTGAAAAACCCTTTGCTGATTAGATGCCAGACGTCTGGACTCTGGAGAGGGCCTGGAAAGCAGTGTTCGATTAGATTGCGGTGGCGCCACCCATCGGTGGCCATTGCCTAAAACCCAATGTGTGTCATGGCCGGCTCCCATCTGGTGACTCACTGCCGAATCCTTGTTTGCTCCCTCTGAATATGCAATTTGGCCTGGCCTGGGGGCTGACGTCATTGCCAGAACGCCAGTTTTGTGATGTGTTTGGAAAGCACATGTGGCGAATGGAGTTCTGAATCCTTCTGCTGAGCGCCAACTGGCAGAATTTTGAGACGCCTTCTGGCGATCCAGCTGGCAACCCAGACTTGGATGACCTCATTGCACTTGCTGGCCCATTTCTCAGAAGGGGCTATTTGGCCCTGGGCAGACCGGGCTGCTGGTGAGATGAGTCAGTCGCATGTTCCAGAAAAGTTTTCCGAACTGGTCACAATGATTATCGATATTGCATCATCATTGAGGGGGAAAGGATTCGAACTGATTCCATCCTTCCCAAAATCTGTTTGTGTGGACGATGCCATCAGTGTCTCAAGTGAACACGTGCCACTTTTCAAGATGGACAATGTTTGAGTTTTCCCAATTTACTTTTCTCCGAACATGTTGCTTTGGCAGCTTGTTGTACTTTGATGAGAACGACCCGTGTTTGAGTTTGATCATGTGCACATACCGATACCGTACAGTGTATCTGGCTTGGAATCAGCAAATGCAATGAATTTAAAAAAAATGTAATTTCAGGTTGTATTGTTTGCGAGTTAGGTGACTTATGTCAGATTGCTGGCAGTCATTTGCACGAGATTGCCATGGTGTGACATTCCTAAACGTTGTTACAATTTATAAAGGATGTTTGTGAGTACCTGCATGATTTAGCATAAAACTTGTGTTGGATAAACGGTAATATACATGTATGTAGAAAAGTGATGCCTTGCCCACGTGGAGATTCGCAGCATGAAATAGACAATAAAATCGGTATTAATAATATGAAGCTTGCAGCAGGAGATGACTCCCACAGGCTGTATAAAAATAGAAAAATGTTAATGGTAAGCACACAGACCCAATGGCATTAATAATGCACATTGCGCTCAGAATTGAACACTTCAAATAATAACAAGTACACAAATGCCTGTACACGAATGTGGGAACAAAAAACAACACAGCAAGATTAATACACTCCTAACACTGCCCTGATCCTGTATTTTAATTGCCAAAGAGTGACTATGTCAAGAACAACAAAACCAAACATAAAAGCAAATGATTAGTCCACACTCCTGCCTGGGTAAAAGCTCAAAAAGAATCCTGCCTGACCAGTGCGACTTGACCAACTCATGAGACTAGTACAGCTGTAACTCAAAATCAGTTTCAGGCTACCAGCACCATGAACTAGCCAAGCCGCAGCTAACACTCTTACGCGGCATGATACCACACACAGGCCAGAGCTCCAAGACCTTCTCCAACAGTTAATTGGCCAGGTGACAGTAGCTGCACTGTAAAAAAAATTTAGAGTGAGCCAGAGGTCCTACGGATCGGAATCTTGGGGCTAACGTTCAGAGAGGGTCTCCAAGGCGCCCTAATCCTCAGCTAACCAAGCTATGAGAACGAAATTTAAATCTGAGCCTGTGCAGTTAATACCGCACGCGGGGGGACTTACCGCTTCGAAGACTACTGACCAAGGAGTTGCCCAATCCGCCGTAATTACCAACCTGTGGAGGTTCATGCCTAATCTCCGCACCGTTGTGCAATGGTACGGAGACTGTACATATATACAAAAACGCAATCCTTTCATTTTTGACTTTTTCAGCTAGTTTTTCATCTGGCTAATGAATAAATTAAGTTGTCCAACGGACTCTTACTCACGATTATCCTGTACCGAGACAATCAAGAAGACTCATGTATTTGCACAGAGTGAAAGTCAGCATGCTGGCTACAGTTTGGGTAGAATCACGTTTGAACTTGAAGACGTGTTGTCGAGCACTTATACATGTAGTTCTCAGTCATGCACATGGTGGTGGCAACTAAGGTGGTAGAAACTCGTTCCATTCTGCTTATGAAATTCCGAGTATTCGGATCCAATATGACCTATTGGTTTTTTTTTGGAAGCCATCAGATGTCGAAATTCCTTTTGAAATGACAGCATTATATGCTTCAGAAAAGTTAGTTTAACTATGATGATGGAGTCTACCCCAGTGCAGTGATCATCGTCGATTAACTTTTGACTTGATGATACTGATACGGCAGGATATCGAGATGAATTGAATTTTTGGTGGCACTTTGTTTCTCCAGTTTTACCTGAAATTACAAAAACCAAACATTACTTTGACCTTTAAATTTACACCAAAGGAATAAGCTATGGCATCTCCCCTGCTCTGAAAATATGCACAAATTATGTAGGCTATAAGCCGACCCTACTTGTCTGGTAGATGAGAATGACACGAATCCTAGCTGCTGGTGTTAATTTTTATTTTTGTATTTATCCGAACCTAACATAACCTAAAAAAATGAAATTCTTCATACATTGGGCCGCATATGACTGCAGGCAATCACTGTCAGCTCACACACCATGAGGAGAAAGTCACTTCAGGTTGTATATGGCTGAGTGACAAAGGCGGGTAAAATACTCAACGCTATACTCAATTATCGTTTATTTAAGCATTTTTGAATGAATTGAAGAAAATAGCGAAATTTCACTTTCATCTATGTCAAAAACAGATTTCAAGAAATGTCTAATAGTCATGCCAGCAGCACTGCTTAACAAAGCCTACACACTGGGTGATTCTAGCAGTGGAAAGTGGTAACATTTCACCAGTGGAAATTTCCATATATTATTGAGAGATGCTTGTTTAATAGCACCAAACTCGATTATTGTATCTCCAGCAAACAATTCGCAAGTCGCTGCAATGAGTGTGGAAATTAGCAGATTAAAAAGTTCGTTCGATAAAATTCAATGTACAGTAGAATCACGTAATAGGCACATCACGCGTATCTTGATCTCGGCCAAATTTCATAAAAATATTAGAAATGTGAGGAAGTTGTATCTGAGGGAGAACTGTGAGAAGTTCAGGTGTTTTATGAGGAGTTGAATTATACTTAAAAACCTCAACTTTTCACTGCTATCCCTCAGATTCATCAATTCCTCACACTATTTTGGGCCCTGATGTCTCAAAAAACTTAGATAGTCATTCTATGCATGCATTGTGCACATTATTTGTGATCATATGTTGAATACATTTAGTGATTCTTTAAAATCCCTGTCATCATTTCTAATCGCCCTGTATAAGTTGTTTTCCACATGGCTGCCAGGTTTGAAAATACCGTTCGTGTTTGCAAAACGAGCCTGGTACAAATGAAAGAGTAATATCAGCTTTCTTGTACTGTACACCGGCACTATATTGTTTTACACGTTTAACTGTTAGGGTTGTGTATGGTATATTGAACTGGACTATTAAATTTCATGGAATTGCAATTGCAAGTTTATTGTTTGGGAAAGTCGAATGACTTCATCAGACTGGACTACATGATTTTATGCCCAAATTGGACAGGTACAGGCAAACATGCATGGACCATTGACTGCATAATACATGTCACATTTAGAATTTTACTAAGAGCTGACGCTTTGCATAATTGGATTTCGTCAAGGATTTGAAATGCACCCGAGCTTCACCTCATTTACCTAATGCCTGTTCAACTGAGGACAATTTTTTCAATGAAACCTATTAATGTAATATTTGTATATTTCCATACTTCATTGCTGTCCATGTGTAAAGAGAAGACGCAAGAGCCCCTGGCAAGAGCTCTGCCACCAACAAGCATTCTTATAGTAGAGAGGTGGTGTCTTAGGATAGCTGCGTAACGATAGCAACCTATGAGAATATGTAGTTGTGATAACAACGATTTAGCAAAGCTTATAATTTATTATGACGAATGAGCTTTTTTTCCACAACAGCTGTCAGATTCGAAAATCCCATCCTTTTTGAAAAATGGACCTAATCAGAGTCGCACCTTAATGTAAGAGTTCCATGTTGACACATGGTCGTTAATTTGTCGTGTAATAGCAGACTATTTTGAGGGAAATGAAAAATTCGTTTCTCCCAAGATGGTTGAAGGATGCCTTTCCATCATCCTCACCAACTGTACCTCACAATCAGCAGGCAGATTGTATTATCGGGTATTTATCCACGTTCGATTTGAATTGAAAGCATCCACGATTGCCTTTCGTATCCAGCTTTGCATTTTAATCTATTTGAAGTTGAATTCCGTTTTTATAAAAGCGTTAAATGATAACCACCTACCTCGGATGCTGCAACATCTTTCGAATTTCGAACGTTGAGAAAAATGACGTCACGAACGAAATCGCACCTAAAATTGAGACGGTGGCGCCCTCTGCCGGGGATCACTAAAAGAAAAACTCGAGTTACAGGGTGCCCGAAAAGTTGTTGGTGTTGAAATGCCAACAGTGAATCTTGGACTTCTGGGGCTGTAGAAATGCATCGCGATGATGTAATTTTTGGATGAGTAATTTTTCCAGGATGAGCCCCGGGGTCGAAAATGCGTTTTGGAAAACGAAACTGGTCGAATGCCACTCGGCTCTCCCATATATGGCATTCAGGCTACATGCCAGTTATGCAATCGCGTATTTGCTCGGTTCACAAAGGACGATTTGTGACCGGAAACTCCCCACGGTTGCCGCTTGCGTTCAGGCCAGTAATTTGGTCGAAATCCTATTTTCATAAGCGAGGAAATGATAACGACCTACCTCGGATGCTGCAGCATCTTTCGAACGCCAAGAAGATAATGGCGTCGCGTTTAGCAAAAAGCCCGCCAAGAATCATCTGCATAGACGGTGGCGCCTCTGCCGGGGATGATTGAAAAACGAGTTACAGGATGTCCGAAAAGTGTGTCAGGTGTGCAGGTGTATGAAGTGCCTTATTGGGTTATAATATTGGAGCTAGTTTTGGGTTCCAACTTCATGCAACATGTAATGATGCCAGAAGTTAACACCTCGTTTAACTCCTAGTGTAAGTAAATATTGTTACCAAAATACAAAATAAAGTCCAAATTATTTGGGAAATACTGGTTTACATGCAGTTATTGTAAACAGTTGTTTAGCAACGAAAACAATTTATTTTATTTTGTCCTGAATAAAGTGACTGTGCTCCCAGATGATCCTGCGATCCTGGAATTTTGAAATTGCAGTTCGCTGGACACGCTGTGACTTTGGGAATTTAGTCGGTAGACATAATGTAGTGCCCAATATAAATCGGCTGCAATTTGTAACATGTCACCATGCTGACAGTAGGCTACTGAGTTGAGTTGAAATTGGTTTCGGATTCCGGAGGAGCAAGCGATCTGGATCGAGGAATGCAGAATATTTAATCTCGAGCCTGGCCGGGCTAATTTTGAAATTTTTCCTTTTCAGGACGACTGTGAAGTGGAGCTCGACCTGGACGAACTGCTGGATGTCGAAGGTGGTGACGCTGGCAAGAGGATTTGGCTGCAGGTACTGTAGTTGTTCGATCATGGTGTGATGCTACCAATTCACATGATGTGATTCACCACCGAAGCTGTGTACCATGTGGGGATCAGGTGTGAATTGGTAGCGAGCCTCCGTGGAGAATTTAACATAACTGTCTAATTGCAAAATCTTATCTTATCATTGCCTTGTTACTGGTCAAGATTACCGCCAACATGTAACGGTGCATTTTTTTTACCTTTCCAGGGAAAATTAGTCAATGCCAAACGGTCACCAGAGGAAGTGAAAGTAAGCATCTCTGGGAATGGTGCCCGTATTTATCATCGGTAAGCCCCGTGCCATTTGGTAGAATTCAACATGTTTTTTGTCTTGCAGAAATTCATCGAAGAACTGATGAAGCGGGCAAAGACGTTGTGAGCGAGGGTTGTGGTAGTTCAATTTTGTAACGGCGGTGGGAGCAGATGACACGAGAGAGGACTGTGGATGCGGATACCAACTCGGAGATGGTAGCGCTGCCCACCTGCACATTTTTTGTCACAGACTTTTCCAAAGACCCACGGCCTTCGGGGTCACCCCTGGTGCTGGACCATAGCAAACCCATGGGCAGCTGCAAAGACAGCTCTGACCCCCTAATCCCAAAGCGCCCCCCGACCACGCTGCAGACTTGTTCAGGTCTATTCACTACTGATACCGTCTTTCACCGACGATGCAAAATGGTGGTAAGCGAGGAATCCTGATGACAATCCCGGCTACAGTCATTGACGTCTCAACATGCCTCTGGCAGTACCTGGGAAGCAAAGAAGCAGTCATCTGTATAATCTTGTTTTCTGCTTTTGTTTTTTTTACTGTATGCTTTAGTTGCGATTCACCATATGCTTGACAGTCTCGAGCTTGTCGCAGCTAGTTGTTCGCTTTATAGTTATTTTGAATTTGGGCTTGAAGCTAGTTAAATTTGATGCAAAGTCTTGAAATGTAGGATATTTGAGCTCATGGCAAAAAGCTTGGTCATTCCTAGCTCCGAAATTGGCCATTCCTAGTGCCGAAATAGCACCAAGTTTGGGCTAATGGTGACCTGATTAATGTCATAAAGCGCATTGATGAGCAGTGGATAAGAAAACTTGCCTGTGTTTATATTTAGTTGTTCTCATGGTGGGTACTTTGTAATACTGTTAATTGTTAACAGGGCCTTCTAACACAGATGTGTCACATGTAGGTGAGAGCCTGAGGAGGTCATAAACCTCTTTAATTGAGATTTTTCTAGGTCTATACCTAGCTAAATCAAAAGATCGCTTTCGAAAATGGTGGATTCACCCCATTTCACCCAAATCCTTAGGCCCGTTCTCACCGTAGGTTTATGGCATTCAAGAATTTCTTTTTTAATAATGTAGAATAACAAATTAAGAACAAATTAGCACAGCGACTAACAGCGCACTAATAATGTTTGATAACGGTACTGGGCATGCTACAGTATTTTCCCTGCTTTCAACCCTCTGCCATAGACACAATCATGGCGCGAGAGCATGCAGTGGTTGCCTAAGATTTTGTTTACTAGACAAGGTGGGTTGGAGCAGGGACGATATCGTAGTTTGTCCCAATGCTGCTCTCATGACCCCGACATTTAGCGAAGCAATATTTTCAAGCAATAAGTTCAACCTTTAATGAAGTCCGGGCATAACACACTGTTGCTATTAATATAGCACTTTGGTTTCCCATTAACACGCGCTTCTTAATATTGGCATTCACGGTGTCAGAGTAATGAAAATATGCCTTTTTGGTTAAGCTTATATCAGATATTAGGCTCATAAATCAATTTTTCCTAGCCAGGGAATCAGAAAGAAGTCCTGGAATAAATATGATACGAAATATATTGAAAATATTTACAGTAAGTTTAAAACATTTACGTAATGTGAGCATGTTATGGTGAATCGCAAACTTAAATAAGATTGTCGGCACATGTTATTGATTGGCAGCTTCTGGTATTTGTTGGGCTGACATACTGTAGCTTTAGTATCTTGATGATGTTGTATCGTCACTCAGCTTATCGAATGTTTTCACCTGCAGTCGAGTGCTCCCTCCCAAAAAACTGATTCAAGACGCAACACGGTCGGTTTCTGTGTGTTCATTTTTTTTCAAGAGTCAATTTGAACACTACACTGTGTAACCTCGGCGTTTATTCTCGTACTTGTCAAGTCATCATCACCACATCAAATATAGCTTGCGCTCTAGCTCCTGTCATTTCTGAAAATGTGTAAATCCGTATGTATATGGAATAATTCGTCTGGCCAGGTACTGATGCTTCGGCAAAATTTAAATTCTTTACTCGTTGAACTAGATGGGAAAACGTGGCTTCTTCATAGTTAATTTCGAAATGTCTTTACAGCACATTTGTAAGATTGATGTTGAACTTCACTGTAAAAAAATTCGGAGCATATTTTTGGCCCGTAGAAACAATTCTCCTTGAAGTAATTGCTTACGTTTAAGAATGATATGTTTGAGTGATGTTCGAACATCAGATTCCTGGTTGACGGATGATCCGTACTACGAGAAAGTATTTCCAACTGTAATAATTTATTACACCATCTGTATGTTCTGAAATAGCAGGTACCGACAATGTCGTGGATCTCCTTAACAACAGCCCCAAGAACATCCTTTAATAGCTATGCACTTCTAACTAGGAGTTTTTTTATGAATGCATGTAAAAGTCAATAATTTGTGGGATTGGTTTGGATTCGGCAGGAACATATTTTCAGCTTTTAAAACTATTCAAGCTGCTAACTAAATAGTTCACCTTGTTGATATGTTCGCTTTTGACGCTGTAACTTTCGCTGTATATGCGATTTCATGTTTTCGCCAAGCTTCATTATTTTTTTTATAAGTACACAGCTAAATAATTTATTTAGCGCTTAGAATCATATTTAAAAGCCGAAAATATCTTCAGAATTTGTTTACGTGGTGGACTTACATGTACATGTTGGTGTTGAACTCCCTCTTAAGCTTTGACATTTTTACACAGTAGCGAGAGCATCCCTGACTCGTAGGTTCTTATTAGAAACCCTTCTAACTCTCCATTAGCCCAGGTAGGACCTGGCCCGGTTTTAGCCAGCATTTTGTAGTCTTTCGTGACCCACCCGTGCCACGCACGCCAGTAACTTTTTCCTGGACGTTCCTGGGTTGGATTATCGGGCTCGTATTTTTCCGTAGGTTGGTGGCAAAGTTGATGTTGTAAAGACTTTGCTCAGACACGCCGGAGCTTTGAATTTTCGAGTTTTTAGGGTGTTTCATGGTTTATGTATTCGCTATAATGTTCTGGATTACGCAGAGGTCGGACGCACGCCAGATCGTGTTTTGTAATCGCGCGCCATGGGGAAGCCTGCCAGCGGCTTTTCACTTCTGCGGGCAGATTCAGTAGTCTTATTGTAGACGAATGTATCCGTTCGTACAAAAAATCAAGAAATTGATCCAAAAAAATAGAATAAAATGAGTGTTTATTTAAACCTGTTCCCTTTCTTTTAGTGTAGCGCGTGGTACCCAATAAAGGTAAGCTCATGCCAGGATACGGAAGTAGCGGAGAAACTGGGGATGCACAACTAATACTAGATGACTTAACTTACTCGTGTTGTTCCGTTTATTTTACAGCAGCAACCACATTACTTGGTCAGTTGCGGCGGACCAAATCTGATTTTAGTTGGCATAGATCGCTCGAGTGAATCCGTTGTACTGACTGGTGACGAGAAATTGCCTAAATAATGGACGTTCAACTCTAACTAGGATGTAGGCAAGCGTCATGGGATTTATGAGAAAGCTGAGTATAATATCCTTAACGTTATTATTATTTCTGAAAATTTCTTAAGAAATGTCAACACATAAGCTAAATATTCCTCAAACGTTTTTTGAGGTTTTTTTAAAACGTTTATCATCCAAAAACGTCTGGCCATTTTGACACAATTTTCGCCTTAGCAATGTTCTAGATATACTCTTGGTCATGGTAAAAGATATTTTTAGAAGCTAACAGAATGAATATGTATATGGTATTTTAGGTTTACTTTCCAGAAAACCAATTTTAGAAATATCAATAACATATCCATCAAATATTTCTGAGAATCAAACCAAAAAGGTAGTTTTTTATAAAATGTTCGCTTTTGCCCCATTCTAGACATGCCTGGTCATGAAAGTATTCGAAAAGGTCATGGGACACTTGGGGGGGGGGGGGGGGATTTCATTTTTCAAGAAATAAATAATTACAAGTAGATTTTCTTCACGGTTTTAGAAAATTCACTTTCGCAGAAAAATGTTGTAACAGAAATGTCGTGGGTGTATATTTAAGAAAAATTAATGAATTTAAGAAAATATCAGAAATAGTAATAACATATAGCAAGAACTGAAAGCATTTTATTGAGGTCCTGTTTCAATACTCTGTCAATACTAAAGCTTGCAGCATGTACTTGTCAAGTCACATGTGAAGTCCACATAATGTTTATTCTACATGTAACTGGATAATTATTTTACTAAAAGAGTTTCTCCTATCTTAAAAATTGATCTTCTGATAGCCCACTGTAGTTTTGGGCGTTGATATTTTGCTTTAGTTCCGCTCGGCAATTCCCTGCATACCAGTTACAATTCCTGTGAAATCTGATTTCCATGGCCCGCTAAATATATGTTGCGATGTCTTCCAGTGCCTTTCTCTTCAGGTCCGGCACTGTGCAGTCGCTCGCCGGGTAGCCGATGGGCATCAGATAGACGAGCTTCTCGTTGGATGGTCGGTCGAGCAGTTTGCTGATTGCCGGGCCACAGTTTAGAGGCGTGCTGGTCAGCGTGTGCAGGCCAGCGTTCTGGAAACAGAAAGGATTATGATTTTGGAATCATTGCAGCAGGTGTCACGGCACATCAAGACGCGTCTTACGTGAATGGCCGCTAAGAGGATCCCCACGGCTATGGACACGCTGTGTTCGCTGTAATAGTGCACTTGCTTGCTTCCGTCTGGCTTCAGCGAGTACACTTGCTTGAAGACCAGCAGGATGTAAGGGGCCTGGACGATGTAGGGCTTGAGCCAGTTGGTCCCTATTTTCTCCAGTGCGCTCACCCACTGCTGGCCCATTCTTCTCTTGTAGTTGATTTCTTCCTCGTCCTCCACGATGCGCTGGAGCTGCCCTTTGACCTCTGCGCTGGTGACCGCCAAGAATGTCCATGGCTGCTGGTGTGCACCGCTCGGCGAGGTACCTGGACGAAAGATAATGGAAAAAGTTTGTCATACTAATTCAAAAATGACCGTGCGAATGCGGATTACCCGAAATGCAGGTTTTTTATGATTATTAAGCGTGATTTCATTAATTTTTTCTGAAAATGTTAATGACAATGGTCCATTTTTAAGGGATATCAATAACCACTTCAAATTTCGGTGAAAACTAGATCACATATGGTGGATTCTAACCCACTCACACTCTGTAAAAGAATTGCTTGGAATATTATTTTTGAGACTTTTGAAACTTTTTGAAGAACATGCAACCAGAAATGATCGATGTATGTGTATTTTCCTAATAATATTTGATGAATTAAGGCAGGGAAAACTCAACAATTTTTAAGTAAAATATTCCGAAATGATTAACAAATTTTGCAGGGTTTCACAACATATGAACCTATTGTGTTTGTGCACCAAAATAATTTTCATCACCAACTTATCGGCTCCTGAAAAGTTGATTCGCCATACATTTAATCATTTAAATGTTATTTTGAGTCCGGGGAAATGAGAATTCCCTGAGCTTAAGCTCAGGGAATTTTGTTTCAGAAATGCGCAGTCAACATGGGATCGGTCATAAGCATTACACCTGCTGTGTGGAGGATGTTGTCTATGATCTCTTTGGGAACCGCTTCAGAGCTGAAGAACCGTACGGTCCTCCTCTGGTCCATCAAGCCGTAAAACTCCTTGGACCGTCGAAGCATCTCGGCTTCCGGCAGCCGGTCCCGGTGGTACGGAACAGCGCTTCCGAAGGTGAACTCGTGGACTTCTGCTTCTGGATCGCCATCTTGGTCCGGCTGGAGCACTTCGGCTGTCTGCTCGTTCAGCAACCTTTCTTCGGCCGGAGGGTGTTTTTGAGTTTTATGCACTTTACCATCTTTGGGCATCAGAAACTCCACCACGAGGTACATGATGACCAGCAGGACGACCGTGGCGATTATCATTGGCAAGCCGTACTTCCCGAAGGGCGGTAGCCCCAAGGCGGTCAACTGCTCGGCCACTTTGGACATGCTTTTCTAGGAAGAATCGATGTAGAAATTGAAATCAAACTTTCTGAACATCACTCCAAAATTACCTAATCTCTTCTTCAAGGGTTCGGAATGATTGGTTCAATTTCTTGCTACAGTGGTGCTTGGATTTGGCAATGACGTCGTACCTGGTCATTGTGCGTCATACACTAATCAAATGTGATTTGTTCTAATCTTTCAGTATTAATTTGAAAGACATGATCTATTCTTCTTTGGAATATGACTTCATCCCAAAGGGATGTGAACTTTACTGAAATGAAGACAGGCAGTTACATTTATCCAAGCATGTCATACATGTAAACCTGCTTTATATACCTTGAATTAACTTAAGGTTGACTCAAGTCAAAACAACATGCAGGTACAGTTATCTAAGTATAAAGTCATACGTGCAAAACTGTTTTGCCTACATTGATTTGACTTCAAGTTTGCTCAAGTCACAATGGCATGCAGGTACATTAACGCATATAAATCTGTTTTTTTATATGAGGGCTTACCTCTGATCAGAGATGTTTCAAATAGCTGTTATATTTTGCGACCCACCCTAAAGTGACAAAAAGTTATATTCCTAGCTATGCTTTTTGCAATGTTGATCTTTAAACTGCTGCGCAAAAAACTAGTGCACAATGTCACTAACCTCGGAAGGATTTATGTTTGGGTGGACTGTTTTTTGATAAGTTAACACAAATGTGGGTCGAGGCCATTTTGTTGTCTTCTACTGTAATTATGGTTGTCCATAATGGCTGAGAGTTTGTGTATTTAATATAATGTGAAATTTAATATGAGCAGTGCAGGCGGTGAAATTTTATTGGAAAAAACTAATCTTTTTGGGGAATATTGTCCTTGTCTAGAATGTTGTTGTACAAGTACATGTGTATGTGGGTGTGTCTAAATTTCTCAACTTTTTTTTTAAATTGGATGAAATTTGAGACAATCCCATACTTGTACAACAATTTTGCACGCACAGTGGCGGATCCAGAGTGGGGCTCCAGGGGTCAGGACCCCGTTTGGCAAAATAGAAAATTTACACATAGATAGATTGGAACCAAAAAAAAATTCATACTAGATAAGAATGGTTAATAAATCGAAAAATTTTGCAAAACAGTGAACTGATTTTGCAAATTTTTTGCAAAAAAATGCAAAAAAGTAAACTGGTTTTGTAAAAAATGCAAAAATTAAACTGGTTTTGCAAATTTTTTGCAACAAAAATGCAAAAAAGTAAACTCATTTTGCAAAATTTTTTGCAAAAAAAACGCAAAAAGTCAGCAAAGTAGCAAAAGCTGCCTTTTGCAATAATTTTGCAAACAAATGTAAAAAAGTGAG
>JAQFYZ010002530.1:0-16667 GCA_034695085.1 Cylindroiulus punctatus | reverse complement strand
ATTTTCCCTGACTTTCCCTGATTTTACAGCAAAAAACGTAGTTTTCCCTGACTTTCCAGGTGCGTATGAACCCTGAAATGTACATTTGCACCCAAAGGGCTTGCTTGACAAGTTTTCAGCTAGAAATGTAGACTCATATGTACCCCTAGGAACACATGTAAGGGGTACACGTGCAATCAACTTATTTACCTATAGGGTGTGTATATAGTTTTAAAAACATTTGTGTGTGTGTGTATGAGGCTTTAGGGCGCAATGCCTTCTTAACATTTGTACTTTTTCCGTTTAGAGTGTATCCCGTGTAAACAATCATCATCAAATGTTATAACCATCACCCCACTTTCTGTAAATTCTCAGGCGTAATTTGTGCATCGTCAATAAGATCACTAAAAATGACCCAGTCATAGTACCCACACCGAAGCCAACTGGCCAACTTTACAAACAGATTCTTGAACATATGGGGATGGTTGCCTATTCACGCAGGAGCTGTTTAACAACCAAGAATATTAAAGCTATTAACACTCGACCTATGACCCTGCATGGGCAGCGAGTTTCTTCCCATTTGTACAGAACAGTGTCTAGGCGTTAATCCCACTGTTACCAACAAATGTCTCGACGATTTTTGCAGTCTTTTCCCCCCATGCATCAACGATGGACGGATGTCAAGAGTGCGAAGCCATCGCTACTGTAGTCGTAAACACATAGACATCTATGTGTCTCCCAATGGTGTATTCAGGTGCTTGCCCTTAAGAGCGTAGGCAGGCAAAGTGCGATACATAACGTGGTATATGTGCAGCCAGGGTTGGTGAACTCAGTAAAATCAATCGACATTCTTCCTTGGGCTTTGCCTCTTAACGAGTCTTTGGCAGTTTCGCTTCCTTCGCCAAACACGCACAATTACCCTAATAGCAGCGCCCTAGGAAATGTCAGGATTTGCGAAAAAGAGGGTTAAGAAAGCCGGGACTAGAGCCTGCCTTACGTGTAAGACACCGTGGAAAAGCTGCTGGAACAAGTGGCAAGGGCAATAAATAGCGGGGGACAAACGAGCAAACGTATAACGGGATTCAAAATGGGAGAAGCAACAGACGGCTACTGAAAAAAAGGTACTGCGAACAAAAAATAGCAGCAACAGCCTCCTAAGATAATCGTTTGAAAACCACCACCATCAAGTGGCGAACGTTGTTGTCGTGTTAATGAGAAGCGAGAACTGTCATCAATTCAAACTCATTACACAGGTGGTGGCATTGGTGATAAACAATAATGGAAAGTTGTAAAACGGACAGAAATTGATAAGTCCCTGGGTCAATTACCCAAGGTTGGGTGAAAGTGTTTCTTTGAATAGCTACGCAACTCAGATTACACTGTAAAAAATAATGAATTCACCATTAATGAATGTGAAATTTTGTATTTGTATGTGAATAGTATTTCTGTAATATTTGCCTAATAAAGAATCATTTAATAAGAAAGGTTTTCATTTTTATAGTAAGACGTTTCAGGTGCCTTACGATTTTTAGATACATTAAGTGCCGTTTCAGGTGCCTTACGATTTTTAGATACATTAAGTGCCTTTTCAACATACAATTTAAGTCACATTTAAAGTCTCGATTTAAGACACTAATATCAAGACTCATTAAAAGACTGGATTTTGTCTACAAGGATTTGACAGATAATGTGACTGAATCTAAGACATTAGATTTTACAGTGTATGAATATTACCAGTAGTTTTTTTTTTGCAAAAATGCAGACGAAGCAGTTATCGGGAGACTGTGATCAGTTAGTGTGCACCCAAAACAGTAAAATGAATTGCGATGATGCAATAAAATGGACAAGTAGGCTACTTTCTGATAAGCTGTTTTTGAACAATAAAGGAAAACGTTTGGAAAGTTGGGCTTAAATGCAATGAAATAAAGGACATCTTTAGGGCCATGACTGGACGTATAGAACTTAGTTAGCTTTATTCAGTCAGAAGAGTAACATCCGCACGACGTTTCGGTTAACTTAAAACCTTCATCAGGTGTTAAATCCAAAGGTTTTGGATATGAAAAAAACTTTTAGCAAAGAAAAAAGGTGTTTTTTCGTTTCCCTTTTTACCAAAATAACATGTTTTTACCCTGGTGGTTCGGAATTTTGTGCCAGGATTTAAGGTAGTAGTAAACCAGTGTACACATGTTTCGTAGTTTTAGTATAAGTAGCCTGTTTATTTCATAAGGATTTCGTTTTTTCGTGGTTGAACTTGCATTATGTGTATGGGCTAACGCCATTTTTCTTTGTTAAAATTTTTTTCATATCCAAAACCTTTGGATTGTAGCACCTGATGAAGGTTTTAAGTTAACCGAAACGTCGTGCAGATGTTACTCTTCTGACAGTGAATAAAGCTAACTAAGTTGGGCAGAGGTCTGTGTATTTTTCGCCATTTTTAATCTCAATTTCAACTTCAGTAGGATCGTCATAAAATGCTTGGACAAACAGTCCATAAATGCACTCGTACCTTGTGTTATAATCCCACATTTTCAGTTAAGCAGTCATATTTAAAAAAAAAATCTGCAATTAACGTTCAATCAACACCTCTCTGTGGATAACAGAACCATTAGCCAACTTCGAATCAAAATATGTTAACTAACTACTATGTAAACTACTTGTCCGATAAAGAAAACGCAGCTTGGTGCAACTCACAGCGTGAATTAAATAGGACAAGGAAAACGTTTCGCGTTGCGTCAATGCCTCCGAGAGAAATGCGCTAACATTTGTGATTAATTGAATTAATGCCGAGCAAAAGTATTACTGCATCTCTTTCTAGTCTCATTTTCCGGTCTGCTCTTATCCCTCGTAGCTCCTACGCATCTGTCATAAGGTTAAATCCCATGCATATTGAATTCGCACGAAGGGAAAAAAGTCAATAAATGCCAATCTCCTCGCTGTAATGTCATTGTGACAACATCGAAGAGAAATTTCCTTTCATTGAAACTCGCAGTCTATCGTATCATTCAAAACCGTTGCTGCTACTCCCAACTATCCTGGCATAAGCATAATGAAACTGGCGAAACAATTTCCAAGCATCTAATAACAAAGTAAGCACTCAGTTTACGATTTTATAGTAAACTAAGAGCCCCATTCCGGTTTTTTTCTGCCAATTTCTCATTTATAACGTTTCGAGGCATCCATGACAAGACGAAAATAAATATTATTTAAGGATGACAAACTCCGTCATTTTCTAATTGCTTATAGCAGCTGGAAATCGCCTTTTACCCATTGAAATCCACAGAGAAACTTATATTTTGTAAGGATGATTACAATTTATTTCTTAATTATTCTGATGAGAATTTCAAGAATCAGATAAACGGTAATGAGATGTCATAGCTGTACCCAACTTAATTTCGTTTGACCATAATAAACTATTCTAGCCAATAACAATTCATACCGCATTGCATGTAAAACAATTTTTTTCTTTTAGCTACCCAAGCATATTCCGTGGTATTGATTTTATTTTTAAATACATTTTTGATAACCGTCATAACCTGTAAAAACACAGTCTTATTTTCAGACGATTTTTGTGTCTGAATGCTTTCTTTCATTTTTGAGAGGTTTAATTTGTGAATGAGCAATATGATTGAATGACACTTTGAGCTAGGGCAACCAATAAATTGATTACTAACAAACAAATAATGATTTCAATGTGATAATTTACTTTTTATAGTAAGGCATTTCAGGCAACTGAATCATTTTTAGACACATTAGGTGACTTTTCCTTACGAAAATTCAGTCACATTACGAGTCTAGATGTCAGACACTCAAAACAAGATTCATTAAATGACTGACTTTTGTCTACAAGGATTTGACACATAATATGACTGAAAGTAAGACAGCAGTTTTTACAGTGTAGCCAATTAGCTTGGTGAATAAATGGTGGAAGAAAATGACAGCTGATTAGCAAATTGGCATAGCTGCAACCACTCGCCTATTTGATATGTGTTTAAGTTCATTGAATTTAAAACACTGATAGAAAAACATAAGAAATCTTAAATTTACTTCATAGTTTTATAACGAAAGAGTGGGAAATGCAGATACTAAGCAAAGCATCACTACCAAGTTCGTATAAGGCAAGGCAGTGTCAGATAAGGAACTGTACTGGATGGTACCTTCATACCATTACATACAAGTATTAGGGCCAAATTGGCTTTCCTATATATACAGTATATTCCTATCTATATATATATATAGATAGTATCTATCTAAAACCGGAAAAAATCTCTTAAGTGATTGTTGAAATCCCTTATTTTTTATGATATCCAACTCGTTGTGTCCATTACAAGTCTACAACGTATAATCACATTACAACAAATTCTACCGTCTTTCCCTTTTTTCTGTAACGATCACTCGAAAGCCCGAAGACGTTAGGAAAAGTGAACTCATTCGGACAACGTCCACTCTTAAAGAGTTTTCGGCCACAATGATAAAAAAGACGGCTAATAAACATGGGCTTCGAGACCAGCATTTGAACGCTGAATGATCCCGAATTCAACGAAGAAAAGAGGCAAAAGAAATACAAAAAAATAGAAAAAGAAACGAAATGCCGAAGACTCTGCGACCAACAACATAAAAAAATCAAATCTTATCGCTGCGTGCACAGTATATGTGATATCGGGGTTGTTGACAACGAAATTGAACTTTCAAAAGTTGGCCCAAGCAGCGAAAACGACCGCAAATCCAGTAAGTAACGACATAAACATCATTATCCCTCGCAGTCCCATACCACAATCAGGTTATCGGTGAACTAATAGGAAAAATCGTGACATTAATCCAAGGCGATAAATGCAATCCCATATGAGAAGTGTCATGCCATTCGCTGCAGTGCATGAGTCTGCAGACATGTCTCTGTAATTGCGAAGCAGTCTGGAGTGCATCGATATAACACTATGCATACTGACCACCGTATGTCCCGATATTCAGAGAAAATAAGACAATCAAAAGCGACCTGGTCAACCATGATCAGTGCAAGAAACAACATACACAGGCGTCCTGGTGTCTAAGCAGACAAATTGACGTTTATATCACTTTTTTTTGTTATATTATGTTATTTTATGTCATTTTTACCAAATTTTCGTTTATGTAAAATGTTAGCACATTTTCGTGATTTTCAGACCACCCTATAGTAATGATAATCATTGTCCGAAACATAACTGCAAATGAAAGCAAAATTCAAACAGCACAACTGGAAGATAAATGATGGATTTCAATCTCATGTTTAACAAAACAGCAATAACGACATCATAATCTGACCACCCCCTACACTGTAAACCAAAAAAGTACACATGCACATTTTAAGAGGTGCAAATGTGCATTTGCACCCTTTTATAGGAATTAGGTATCTTTCCCTTCACTAATTTTCCAGATGTCACACAGCACTCCTTAGTGCTAAACTTTAGGTCATTTTCTGTACCCTTTTTCTCTCTTGCCCTTTGCAAAAGAGAAATTCAGTTGGGGGGAAAAAAGGTTAACCAATTTCTATATGTACCTTGGAGGTGTAAATGCTATGAAAATATATACCCAAAGGTATGAGAGATTGGGTACAAATGCTAGAGAAATATGTACCCTAAGGATTGCAAGTTTATGGACATAGGGCCCTTGAGGTACAGTATGAATGAGTACAAATGTTAGCACACATGTACATTTAGGTTCAAATGTCAAGGGTAAATCTGCTATATGCATATGTACCAATAGAGTGTGTATATAGTTTCAATTCATTTGTACCATAAAGGAACAACATGTGTACTTTTTTCGTTTACAGCTAGTGTAACCCCATCACTTCCATAATGACGTCTCATTTTTTTCCAATTCCCTCCCTCTGAACATACAGCACAAATTTAAATCACCTCGGCAATTTGCAGCAATTGTCTGCTGAAAATTACCGAGGTCATTCAAATAAACTAGGTAAAAGAGTGGTTTGTTCAGGGTGTAAGGTGATAACAACATGCAAACGTCCAATATAGAATGGGAGATCAATTTGAAAATGTAAATGACATGGTGCGAAATTGATGATGCTTCAAAAGTTTGCTACTTTAGGACGATCTGTGTTAGTGAGACTGAAACTTATATCGAAGCTTCGGTGATATGTAATGGCACCAAACGTGTTCAACGAGGTGCTACGGTATCTATTTGACTCAATCTTAAAAAATATAATCGACGTGCAATTAACTACTCGACAGTTTTATTATAGAACGTCGAAGTGATCCTAAGGCCAAATTTCAATCGTCGCATCATATCACTCCGGCTAATTGATTCGACGAATGCCATATCACGTTTACCTCGAAAGCCTCGTGTCTCCTGAATTAATGGACCATTTAACACCAAACAGTAAAATGAAACGAGCAACGGGATATTGTTAGCCCACAGATTTTATTAAGGCTGCTCGAAAGTGATTTTTCGAACCTAATTTTGGACAGATATGATAATTTCAAATGAAACGAAATGTATTAATTCAAAGTTTATATCGATAGTAAGTTCCTGGACTATATGAAATGAAAAGAAATTTCGTTTTTATAATTTTTCGCACTGCCATCTATCGCCCATAAAGCAAAATAAAAAGGTCAAATATAGAATTATCGTTTTCATTAATAGGAAATGCATTTCCATAATTTTTAAATGTCCCATCCCAAAAACGCGAGTCCCTCTTTAGGTTTACAGATAATTGTTTTAATATGTTTATACGATAGTAAGTTCGTGGACTATATAAAATGAAAAGAAATTTCGTTTTTAGAATTTTTCGCACTGCCATCTATCGCCCATAAAGCAAAATAAAAAGGTCAAATATAGAATTATCGTTTTTATTAATAGGAAATGCATTTCCATAATTTTTAAATGTCCCATCCCAAAAACGCGAGTCCCTCTTTAGGTTTACAGATAATTATTTTAATATGTTGACCAAGAACGAGAAATTGGGTTTCGCAATTTTGTACAGGGTGTCCCCAAAGTCACTACGCACTTCCAATCCTCGGTCTTAATACATAAAAATGAGGTGTGAAATGTGAAAATTGAGGAACGGATTTGAGGGTTGAGCTTTTCAAGTTTTCTAACCAAGTGTAATTCCTTGCATCATGACACGCAAACGCTATCAATCAGGTTTATCAACTCTGCATTTTTCTTTATAAAAATGGGCCCAGGTACTAGTAATTAACGGAATTTCGATTGAAATTCATCTGAAAAACGGATAAGTATAACAAACTGGAAAGCAGCAGCGTCTTTCACTGGGTATTTCTCCGATAACGATCAACGACCAATTAGAGCTGGGCTAATCCCGCGCCACCCTGTAATTTAGTAAGCAAAATTACATATCCGAACCATTAAGGGAATTAACGCCACCGTGCGGCGCAGACGGCGTTATCGATTAATAAGCGTTTGTTTTCCCCAGAAAATGTTATTGCCGGCACATCTTGGAAATCTCCAATAACGGGCCAAATGTGCTGCACTAGCGATTAAATCGGGCGGAAGCCGTTAGCACTAATTCATATTAGCGGAATTGAATATTCCGTTAATCTCAATCGATTCGTTTACAGGATTCGGGCATAAGGAACCGGTCGACTATTACAATTATTATTATTATGAGCAGCGGGCGAGTCAATGAAGCCACTGGTCAGCGAGTAGGACATAAGAGTGCCATCAATTGGTAATCAAAGTGGAGAAGACCAACATGTAGTGAATGCCAGCGTCAGCACTTCCTGAACATCTCAACTAAAACTCATCAACAACGTTAACAACGTAGAGTTACGACCCAGATAATCACGGCATATGAGCAGCGTGCCAATAATAAATTATTACCGTTATTGATTATATCAAAATGGCGCAGACACCAGCTAGTCGACCCATAAGAAAAGTTGTGGCCATACATTGCACTTTCTCGAACAATCTCCAAAAGCAATGTTCATTTCAACTCAACTCCTCCGGAATAATTGATACGCTTGAGTATGTATGATTTAAGCTTAGAAAATTTTAAATAATAAAAGGACTTGATAGTCGCAGCTAAATCAGTTACGGTTGTTTCGGTTAGCTTCAACACAAGCCCCTAAAAATACCTATAGCTCGGACAGATGTCATTCTAGTGTAGTAGACAAGTAGGATTTGAATATACAGTAAATACATGTCAGGCATGTGGCCAGCTATGTCACATTTTGTCACATGCAAATATTGTATTTGTCACATTTTGTCACATGTAAATATCGCATTTGTCACATTTTGTCACATGCAAATGTTATGCAATTGATTCTTAGTTCATCAAAATTCTCACAAAATATACTGTATTTGCAAAAATGTTACATTTTATTAATTTTTTTCCCTTTATACACACGTTTTGGATAACTGATTTAAGTTTTCATCAGCAAGCTCTATTGTCGCCTTGGCGCTTTGAATGATGACATTTGCAGCTTCTACTTTTACAATATCTGTGCAGCTAGTACTGCAGGCCACCTGTAACATCTCCATTCCTGCAAGCAACATTTTTTTGGGCTTTTTCCTTCTTTTTGGTAATTTCCTCTTCATCAACAGACTTTTTTGAGTCTGGTCTCCCTTATAATTATACAGATAGGTCATACATAAGAGGTTTCCCTCTTTATGTGTTGTATTTGTCACATTATTTTCCATTTTTTACAGAAATTGTCACATTTGACACATTTGTCACATCGGCCACATCCCTGCCAATGTGACCATCATTAGAAAAATTAGTTATACAGTATAGATGCATAAGTGGAGTTCGAGCAAAGACGAACAGTTTTGGTTTGAGAAGAACATGCTGGGAATCGACGAGTGATTGTTTCAACTCTTAATTTCTCGTTTGGTGCTGCTCGTTTTCGATATGTTCGAGTCATGTGTGTAAATTGGCAATAAAGGGTTTGTCCTATTATCTGCAGAACTGGCAGAGCCGACCATTAGAGGAGGCAACGCGCATCGCTCGAATTATGGATTAAAGAGCTGAGCGAAAATGTAAGTTTTTTCATTTCTCCGAGGAGCAATTCCAGGGGCAAGGCTCGAACCAATGTTTAATTCAATTGAATGGCCAGGCACCGATCGGGGGGAGGGTCACGTGTAGGTGGGTGTGATCCGAATGAACAATGGATTTTCGGTGGGGACTTTTGTTTCTGGATGGCCTTCATCCAAATCGTGGGACCGCCAGTACAATAGCCACAGATGCACGAGTGTATTTTGCAAGTGAGCTCGCCTGGCACATAACGAGCCTTAATATGAAATCAATAAATGTTTGTCACGGGGGAGCGAATGACCCGTTAACATTAGCCGAGACAGCGCTCGGAGCTTAATTTTAATTCGCCCG
Organism: Cylindroiulus punctatus; assembly: GCA_034695085.1. Taxonomy (NCBI): domain Eukaryota; kingdom Metazoa; phylum Arthropoda; class Diplopoda; order Julida; family Julidae; genus Cylindroiulus; species Cylindroiulus punctatus. The sequence goes on along the minus strand of JAQFYZ010002530.1, from coordinate 7,354 downwards.
TTTGTTTTGCTTATTACATTCAAGACGATTAGTAAGGTCTGGTGCCACAGCGAACGATGCAGTTTACCATCTTGGAAAAGGACAGCTGACCTAGCCAGAAGATAAGCTGGCCAAAATCTTCGATCGAAATACAACCCCTGGCATGAATTAATAACAAGGTGAACAGAAAAAACAAACGAAAAAAGTACGAATGTCATAAAAATAAAAACAAAAACTGGGTTATATTCAACAAAATAATGGATTTGTACTTGCAGTGAAATTGCTTTTCCACATTTTTTCTACATTAGAGTTATCAAAACTCACCAACTTGACTGGTCTGTAATAAACAATTATTTCCATCAATTCCTTAATTCACAGTCACTAATAAGCACGAACTAAGGAATTGATGGAAATAATTGTTTTCTACATTAGGTGATTACTGATCCATATTACCGAATAAGTTCCACAAATGCACATGTTTTGCAACCTGTAGTGAATATCCCACAAGAGCTACATGTCAGCATTAATGTTTCAAATTACTATTTTAGATAAAGTATTTGTCAGCATAAATTGCAAATAAAAAGCTAGAGCTTCTATGGATCACAGAATCGACATCACTGTAATATGCCGTACATGTCCATATGGAAAAGAAATGCATTTTGAAATGCATTTGAAAATATGTGTAAATTGAGACAAATGTATTTTGGAGCTTTTTCTGAAAAATATATTTGCAATACAATTTACAATTTGCAATATATTTCAAAATGCATTTGAAATAGATTTCTTTTGCATGTAGTCAGACTTGTACATTATGATTAGATTTGCACGTAAGCTTTTCTATGTAATTTGTAGTTTTGGTTAGTTGAACATTTCGTGCCAATGTGCATCAAAATTATCACACGTAGTTAAATAAAAAAATGCGAAAACAAGTTTGGTTTGAAAGAAATACGTTTGCACACACGTGGCTAAGTAACATAAAAAATGTTTACTCCATCACTAGATGGTGATGCATTTAACGGTACAAATAAGTGGCAAATGCGGACAAAGCCATGGTGCCAAGGGCAGCACAATGAAGTCATCGTATAAAGCAAAAGGACATTTTGGACACAAACCACATTCAGGTTCTCATCGCGATTTTTTGGCTCAATGCTCGTAACGTTGATTTTCGGCGCATTGTTTATCGCCAACAATCCACTCAATCTTGGTCGTGAATTTGGGAACTCGTTAAATCGCTGCAATGCATCATTTCCAGCGGTTTTCAAAAGCGCCCACCTGTCAATTGGACGAATTCTCCGAATTTTGCGCGATTGTTGGTTGGCGCAAATCTGCCAGCGCTTTGACAAGTCCTGTGGAAAACCTTTCATTATTATTAGCCCCGCGATGCTTTTTCTTTTGTCAGGAGAAAAGTGGCCATTCAATAAATAAACAATAGCGTCGTTGCCTGGCCGTGTCATCGACGGTATTTAGCAGCATTTCGGTTAACCAGCCTCTCACCGAAAGCCCTTGTCCTACAGGACACAAATGTCACCGAAAATGTTCAATGGCATTTGTCGGATGTCAGAAATAACAAGGCCCGCATTCACTCGATACATGACCATTGTATTTTCGGACTCGTACTTTCGTTGATTGGCATTCCTTCAGAAAAAAAAGCCGTTATCCCCAAAGGACGACCTGATGCAATTCAAGAAGGTAGACGAAGAATTTAGCCACTCACCAGTCTCTATACTGCCAGAAAACTATAAGTACAACTGCCCTAGAAGTTTGATACTGCTAGGGTATCGAAGTTTTAACATCACATGCTTAGATTTTTCCACTCGCCACTATTAATTAATAATAGTTCTCAACAAAGTTACTTACATACAGAAGGGCGATATGTACATATGTAACCACCTGATGTCATTTAATAATAGATAGATTTTCCACACTAAAACAATTGTATTTCGGAATAGCTTACATTTTCTGGAACCATGGTTATCATCCATACAGCACGATTGGTTACAGACATATGATGCCCCATATGTTTTCACACATGTTTTTCGTTTCCCTTTTTCACCAAAATAACATGTTTTCACCTTGGTGGTTTTAGGTTTAAGGTAGTAGTGAACCAGTGTATATATTTTTTGTATTGTTAGTATAAGTAACCCGTTTATTTCCTAAAGGATTTCGTTTTTTCGTGGTTGAACTTGCATTATGTGTATGGGCTAACGTCATTTTTTTCTTTGTAAAAATTTTCTCATATCCAAAACCTTTGGTTTTTGCACCTGATGAAGGTTTTAAATTAACCGAAACGTCGTGCAGATGTTACTCTTCTGACTGTGAATAAAGCTAACTAAATTCTATACGTCCAGTCATGGCCCTAAATATGTCCTTTATTTCATAGACATATGATGCATTTGCAAATAGCACGCATTACTGATTATTTAAAGAGAATAGAGGTGAATTTCCGTCATTCAGTTTCATTTTTCATCTACTGTGTTACGAGTGTGTTACAGAGAGCGATGAGAAACAACGTATTTTCTCGCACGATAGGTTTAATGTCACGGGCGTGGTTTTATGTCATATTTTGGCCATTCAGACGAGCAGACCATAATTAGTGCAAATTTCTCCTAAGCCTAACTCATTAATTGCGATGGCTGATTCCCAGAATGGACGCGTTTTGGGGAAATTTGGGATAAATGGATCACGTAATTGCCGCTGATCTAGTGGTTAGGTGGAGCTGGCAACAGTTAGGTAATTGCCAACATTTCCATTGATCGCCGAAATACATAACCACGAGACAATAAGCTTATTGGCAAATTGAAACTTTCACCAACGAGTATTTTAATCTGTTCCATCCATTAAAAAGCCCTCGCTGTTATCGGATTGAGTTTTTCAAATGTGGAAACAACCAGACACGAACAGTAGTGCAAAAGAAGATCGATAATGAGGGGGCCATTTTGAACAACAGTATCGATAAATACCAATTACAAATGCGATAGACATGACGATGATGTTCATGCCCGTTTATCAGATAATGAAGATATTTTGATGAAAAAATCGCTCGGAAATGGTAAGGCGAAAAACTGGAACAATAGGATTTTTATTTATGTTTCTTCGTATTTTAACGAGTTGGGCCAACTCCCCACCAGCGCAGCTCCATAAGCCCCATAATACATTCGTATCGATTGGCCATAATTATCTCCGCGAGCAATCCCATTTAGTACAGATATTTGAAAAGATGTAGCAGTTGCGCAGCATCGGGATATAATTTCTTTCATTTTGGTCGTTATAATTGAAGCATTTCGCAGTGGGATATGTCGCCAGGACCTCGTACACATCGACGACATAATGCACTGTGGGGCTGCAGATAAGCAGGGCCACATACACCATTATTATTATTATTATTATTATTATTATGACGGTCTCGTATCTATCAACCGACGTCCTAATCGGTTAGTGTAGCAAAAGGGAAACGAAATTGCAGCCTATAATTACTATCTCGCAGCATAGGATATCTCGAAGGAAGGATAGATCGGCGAATCGATCCAAAAATATATGATGAAAAAATACAATCGCTATGATATCGTAACACAAAATACTTTTTTTAAACAAAAAACTGATTCGTAGCAATTGACCAAGTGACACCGCCCCGTCATTCCCATATCCAAAGAAAATGCATTTCAAATGCATTGTATTTTGCAACGTATTTCAATTTGCAAAATGTATTTGAAATGCCTTTTGAAATGTATTATAATTAATGAAATATATTTCATATGCATTTGGAAATGTATATACCGAACTATATAATACATGGAAATTCATGGAAGCTAATTCATGGCAGTGAATTTTGTGTAAAAATAGTAATTATACACAAAATTTGCATAACTGCATTGTGAATTGCAATGTATAGTGAATATAGTGACATATATTGAGATATGTATTTTGAAATACATATTTCAATATATTTACATATGTTCTGCAATATATATTGCAATATGTTTAAAATGTATTTTGAAATACATAATAAGATAGATATTTAGTGCCAATCCAAAGGTATTTTTCAATGCATTTCCAAATGCATTTCTTTTTCATATGGGTAAACAACTTAAATTTTCATTAATTCTCATCAATTTTCATTAATTCTCATAACTAGAAAAGAAAACAAAACTGTTGAGCATGGTTTAGGAGAAAACATCAAATGACTTTTCAGTCGAGCCTTAATATTCATTAAAGAAAAGCGAGTTTGGTAATAACCATTACTGCCACTGCTTTTGTTTTTCCTTTCTCATTAAGGTATAAATTCATCATCATACTTGGCGCCAGGACATGCAAGAAAAAACGTCGCAGGTAAAAAGGAGGCCGTGTATGACTAATAATTTACGCCCGACAGCTCCATCAGCTTTATTATTAATATTAATATTAGATATTCTCATGTACGACAACTTTGTGCCAGGAAACTGCTTTTTTAAAACAGTCGCGAAAGACATTATGGCACACAATACCTGTCCACGGTGCACGATTGGCACCATCTATAAATCAAAATGGCGGACATGGGTATAAACTTATCCCACATATCCTATCTGGCTATCTGTGGTCTAGACGCAGTTTATCTAAAGACAAAGTATCGAAAAACGAAGCAGACGAAAGTGATAAATCGCGGCTCAAAAGTAGTGATTTGTTATTGCGCAAAAGTAGCATTTTAATCCCCTGTTAAAATTATGCTAAAAGACCTTTCTCGTACTCCGGAGGAATGGATTCAGACGCAAAACGATAAATTGTTCGGCAACTTCCAGACAATAGCATTCGAGGAAATCAAATGAAATCCAACGTGGCAGATTTTGAGAAATGCAGATTGTGGGCAGTTTTAATACGCCTGTTATTAACGTAAACAGACAGGCAAGGATTAATAAATATCAGTTGGCGCATTTTGGGGAGTTGCAATCTGCCCACATCATCGATTTAATTAGAAGTTTACCATCGAGTGAAAATCACAAAACCTGAACTGGTGTATCAGCCAAATTTTGACATACTGGAATTGAAATAAGTCCCACGCAGTGATTATAACGGGATCATCAGCTGTATTTCAAATCTATTTTACTAATTTGCCAATGTCGAGGGAATAAATTTAGTTACTAATTATCTCAGTTCGTTTCAGTTCTTTTTAGCAAACAAAATTAGCTTCGTTGGCAATGAATTCGTCATGATCAGGATTCGCTTCTTAAAAGTTCAAACAAAATGAGCTTAGTACGATGTAAAGGTGAAATTCGAATTAAAGATTTCCCCCATCAATAACTGTTATTCTCGGTGGCAATGAGCAATCTGTTGCATTTGTATCGAGCTAGGCAAACAGACTTATTTTAAAAATCCTCATTAATTTCCGCAGCAACTCCTTAAGTAGCTTCCAACACCTGATCTTAAGCCATTTCGCAGTTGGCACCTGAACACCGTCATTAATAATTGAATTAACGAGTGCAATTGGCTCTATCATTTATTCACTGCTCATTAGGAATTAATTCATTTGAATGGCTGATAAGACGAACTGAAAGTGCGAATTAGCGCCGAAAAAACATAATTCCTCCTAATAAGCTGGCGCTGCGAAAGCCCCAAAGTTAATGTTGCGTACTCCTAATTAAAATCATCTCGTTTAATTTGCAGTGGAAAAGACGTAACAATTAATTAATGGCCGAGTAATCGACTGCTTCCCAATCACAAATGCGCCAACGTGGTGAACTCAATAATGAACACCAATACTTCAAAAGTTCATTATCTCAGAAACGACATTTTTAGCAACTTATCCCATATCCAAAGAAAATGCATTTTAAATGCATTGTGCAATGTATTTAAATTTGCAAAATATATTTTAAATGCATTTGGAAATGTATACGCCAAACTATATAATGCATTTGTAATATATTTCGAAATATATATAGTAATGCTGAGCTATATTTTAATGCTTTGAGCTTTAATTGAGATAAGATTTTAAATTAATTTCACAAAATGGACCTCACTAAGGTAACTCGTCAATAATGGATTGTGCAGTGAATTTTGTGTAAAAATAATATCCAAGGAAAAATAATATTTTTACACAAAATGAGATGTATTTGCAATGTTTAGGGAAATATATTGCGATAGTATTTTGAAATACATATTTCAATATATTAACATGTGTTTCGCAATATATATTGCAATACATTTAAAAATTTATATCGAAATGCATAATACGATACATATTTTAGTGCCAATTCAAAGGTATTTTCCAATGTATTTCCAAATGCATTTTTAGCTATGCATTTCAAAATACATTTCTTTTCCATATGAGATGCTAATCAATCTCCATGTGTTCTTATCTAATCAAATAACAAAATGGAGTGAAGAGCCCAAAAAGCAAGCAGTAATTCAAATAATTGCCAGTTGTAAGCTTTTCGCCATAAATTTCAAGCCTTAACGCATCGATTCTTAATTCAAACTGAACGATTTGGGATGCGATTCAGCATTATGAGTCTTCCGTATACAGTATATAATTTCCGCTATGATATCGCCTAATTCAGCAACGGAAAATGCATACGCCTCCCTCATCAAAAATAACAAAATGACCAACTGAAATTAGCGTTCGGACAACATCGAGCCAGCTAATTAAAATAAATCAGACAAATGCGAGTCGACAGATTCAGTGTCAGAGTTGGGTCAGCGGTTGGCGAAAATGTCATTTCAGTCCTCGCAGAAATACGAGGCAATTACGGATATTTCCATAAAGACAAACAGCTACACTGCATAAATCTCCCATTATCTTTATTGCTGCACTACACGAGTGACTGCAATCAGCTTTTCAGCTACATGTACACTGTACATGGAAGAGGAGAAACGACACAAGCGTGTCTTAAGATTCAAAATTGACCAACGTGACAGATAGTCAGGAACATTATGTTCATAATGACACAGCAAACATTTAACATTTAAAACATTGAAAGAGCAAATTTTTGTTCCAGCTATTTGAGCCACTTTTTATTTAGCTTTGACATCGTATGCCAAATCTTACGATGGTGTCTTAACATTCGAAATTGACCAACTTGACAGATAGTCAGGAACATTATGTTCATAATGACACAGCAAACATTTACATTTAAAACATTGAAAGAGCACATTTTTGTTCCAGCTATTTGAGCCACTTTTTATTTAGCTTTGACCTCGTATGCCAAATCTTACGATTGTGTCTTAAGATTCAAAAATGACCAACGTGACAGATAGTCAGGAACATTATGTTCATAATGACACAGCAAACATTTAACATTTAAAACATTGAAATAGCAAATTTTTGTTCTAGCTATTTGAGCCACTTTTTATTTAGCTTTGACCTCGTATGCCAAATCTTACGATTGTGTCTTAAGATTCAAAAATG
>JAQFYZ010002529.1:0-16668 GCA_034695085.1 Cylindroiulus punctatus | reverse complement strand
AAGTCTGATATCAGTCATCGCTTGACAAGTCTGATATCAGTCATCGCTTGACAAGTCTGATATCAGTCATCGCTTGAAAAGTCTGATATCAGTCATCGCTTGACAAGTCTGATGCCATCGCTTGACAAGTCTGTTGTCACAAGTTGACAACTTGTGTATGCAGACTAGTTTGCAAACAGTTTTTCAGGGACGTTCTCATCCATTCAGAACAGTTTTGGCTCCACGTTCTATCACGCATGTCTACAATGTGTCGTCAGTTTTCAATTCACAAGTGCGTTGTTTGAACTTTGGCGCAACTCAAACACGTTACCAATCTTTATTAAGGGGCTTCTCGCGTAGTGCAGATGGTAATGGCCTTACTTTTACGAGTGCGTTTTTGGCAACATGGCACGCGATGCCAGACAGTGCGGCGCCACCATGCAACCGGAAATTGGCGATATTCAGTTTTGGTCGTAACATTGTTTAATGTTTATATATTGCCCTAAACCAGTCCTCCAATAGTCTCCAGGCCCAATTTATATGCGCAATGACGCCCCCATTGCCTCATTGAGCGCTAAGGCGCTCTTGCCATTGGCTGCCTGTTTGGAGAAAAGGCAACATTTGAGCAGCTAAGCCTTCTGGGTTTGCATTCGTGTGCTCCAGACGTGTTAAAGCAGCTTTGAAATTCTGCATATCTTTAAGCCTGCTGGCTACTTCACACGATTATTAACCAATTGGGTGAGGATGAGGGCCCATTTTGCATTGGGATGTCGTATAGTGATGCTCTGGAAGATCATTGCACTCATTTTTTGGAGAGCAGAAACTAGCCACCCGTACATCGTAAACAACTTAAAGGAATAATTTTTCTGCAATTTCTTGCCTATTTTTAGTGATGTGTAGAGACGAAGATCAAAAATAAGTGAGCTTTCCTTATTCTTCATCTTCTCAACAGCATGAATTTGTCATTTTAATAATAATGGTCGCCTTGAAGAATACGACAACAAGGAAAACTATATGAGTATATTGAGGAAAACATGTCATTTACAAGTTACGATCGCATAATCATGTTTCAGGAATACATGCAAAACATGTAAACTCTTAAATTGCATTTTTTATTGATAAAACTACAAGACAGTGTTCTGTGGCCATTGTTATGTCACATGAAATGGTTAATTTTACTTAGTCATGTTAACACGCAACAAATTGATATGGCTCCGCTATGGCATATGCCCTGATGCTGCCTTTTCCGGCATAGTCGCTATGAGAAAGTGGGCTTCTCCTAACGGCTCGTAGGCTGGCGTCTAAAAATTAAAGAAGTTACATTTTTTGGTGAACACGAAAGCAGAAAAAAGATTAATTTCGACAGGTTAGGATGTGTGCATTTCTGCACAGTTGGAGCGGGGCATGTATCGTTGTGCATCCAATTGTGTTTGTCGTTGAAGAAGTTTGTTAGTTTTTCTTTACTCGTGACATTTAATGTAAATACTAAAATTATTTTCTGGACACGTGTTTTTGTCGCCTTATCTGCTTTTGTGCAGTGATCTTTCGTTCTTTTCCACACCAACAGTGTGAATGTGGCATACTTTGCACACGGAAATCCGCATTGCAAACCGGGACCTGCGAAATAGCATCCTTTGAGAATTTACACTAAGGTCTGTTGACAAAAGTCTCATGTGACTAGTTTTTCAGGCGTGAAAATTTATGGACCACTGTTACCATTTTTATCACATTTTTCTCATAAGCTTTTACTCGTTCTGATCATCAATATTTTGAAATAGTAAAACATGTTTTTTAATGTTGCCTAAAGTGCTACCATCAACAGTATTTTATGTTGTTGATGTGAAAATCTGTAAAACAAATGAAATCATTGGAGACAAGTGTTTCTATGGTTACTTCAAGTAATTTGGATTTATGACGTATCGCCATGAAAGTTTAAATTGAGAGAATATTGTTTTAGTGTTTGCCCGTTAGGTGGTTTTTCAATAACCGAAGTAAAATATCACCAGTTTGTGTTACACCCCACTGACTGCGGGGATTAACAACTGTCCGAATAGATGGACATATTACATCCAATTTTGTTTATAATTAATATTGACGTATAATTTTAAATATTGGATTATGCAATTACATGAACGATTTGTGTGGGATTTCTGATATTTGTCTAGGGGATTGTGGGAAACCGCAATCACGTGTTAACACTGGCCCAACTGTGTGTGATGAGGAAGTAATACACGACAACTTGTTGTACTTTCATGTTAAAGCTCCAGAATAGAATAAAAAGTGGGCTTCTTCTAACAGCTCGTAGGTTGGCAGTGATTGCCTGGTGGGTACATGTAGCAGATGAATTAGAAATTACATCATTGAGTTTGTTTAGGCTAGGTTAAGTGAAACAGAAAGAAAATAAAAAAAAATAAAAAGGATGAACTCCTACAGCTTGAAACAGCTTCGACCAGGTGTCATAATTGTACATGTAAACAACTTGTACAAGGCGAGCAGAGTTAAAATACAAAATCTTTGGGCTTATTTTGTGCAGGGACTATACCAATATTTACCCATAGCGAACCATTGAGGCTGCGACATCTTTGGATGCACAGTTTCAGAAAGCTGAAAAGAAACAGAATGATCAAATCTGAGTAAGCACAATGTTCTCCGCAATGTGCATCGTCCAAGAAGTTGATTTTGCAAATATATTCGTTTTCCCATTCATCAGTTGAAAGCCTTTTGTGATAGCTCATAGCTAACGAGCCAAAGCTGATGGAGCTAGAAACTGTATCCGATCCTAGTTGGGCCTGACAATGTGTCTTTCCTAGTATTGGCTTTGGCGGTTGATTTGCAAGAACAGCAAACCCGTCAACAAAGGCCCGTTAATTGGAATCTGCATTAATTAAAAATCTGGCTTTTTCATCCCAAGAAGCTTTCCTTGCAATCCTTCGAGCTCGCGTTTTTTTAATTAAACGCGGGCTCGTAAAAGCTTAATTTGCTAGCGTTGCAGTTTTTTCTCCACACCCTCTCACCCCTAAGAAGTTCCGAGGAATTTAAGCCGAAAATCCATCGCTTGCCTCGGGTTAGACTAAGGCGTTTAGGCCCCTAACATATTTTCAGCGCCTTTTTGAGCTGCAGGTTGAAAATTGCTGGGAAAAGCGTGTGGTATTCGTGCCCGTTTCTCTCCCCTCGTCTCACGTGTCTGACTTTTTGCCTTTTCTCCTCTTGTAACGCACTTTTCTCTTTCTTTTAATATTTCATGCTGCTTTTTTCCGTGACAGAAATCCGGTCGATCGAAGGTGAGCAAATGCACGTTTTTCTCTTTCGCAAGCCTTATTGGCGTGCATGATCTGTTTTTACGTGTATTGTACGAGTGCTAATTTCGTGACTGGCATGCTCGAGCATGAGACGCGATTGTGGTTGAATCATTCATGGACTCGTATTGTGCGAGGAGAATGGCGGTGATGGGATAAGTGAAATACGGAAAATGAGGTCAAGCCGGCATATGCTGCCGGTTGGTCAGTTCAAAAAATTATATTTGGCACTGGCTGGGTGTTCACTACTGATTTGAGGTCGAAATTTGAAATGTCTGGTAATTAGCTGTGGCATGTACACGTGCCTGTGGATACGCAGATGCTAAGGCCGGCTGCAGCAAATTTTGGCTCCCGCCATGCAAGGCGACATCAACTTGAACAAAATTTATCTTGTATGTTTCATACGTTTGCGTCGCTTACGTATGGAAACAATGCACAAGCGTTGCACAAGCAGGGAATGCAACACAAATGCGTTAGTGTGACCCATCATTAATCTTGAATATGTTAGAACCCCATCCTACATTTTTGTATATTGTCATGCTAGTCGCACATTTTGATTTCGTTAGATGCATTACAATTATGAAAGGAAAAACGTTTAGGCCTAAATATTGTGAATGGATTGATGGTACCACGGATTCAAAAAAAGTTTCACTGACCTAGAAAATCTTGGTTGGAGATATTTAAAACACATGGAATGTACCCATTTTATATTGTACCTTTCTTACAAATGTACTTGATACTTTCTTCTTTGAGTAAAGGTTAGAACATTATTACCAAAATGGAATTGTGAGGCATGGCTGTTAGAAATTATCAATTTAAAAAATAGTAATTCGTGGCAGTCATGAAAATTTCTTTTAGAAACCATGATATGTCAGGGAGGTTTATGAAGGTTTAATTTCTGGGGGAATCCTATACAATTTTGAACCCAGCAATAGGGGGCTGTCGGTGATGTATTTGATGATTCCATACCTTTAAACAGTAACAAGCTAAACGAAAGGGTTGACCATTTCCGATTTGAAAAAACAAGCTACATCCGAAAACATTTTGTTGCAAATTGTCTGGAATCTTTCATTGAAGATTCTGCCAGACAACATTGTAAGACTCGCAAAACAAGTCACAAAGCTGATAAACAAGAGGTTTGTGGTTGAAACGTCTTTATAATAACGTTATGCATCAGGACTATGGACTAAAATACCATCACAAAGATGTTTTAGAATGTTTTACGGTTTTAAATTGGAAATTTAAATTTTAACAAGCACTACCAAAGGACCTCAAATTAGGACATTGATTTTCAGTGAGATTTACCGAGAACGGGCATGCACTTAACAAAAACGTTTGGAGCAATCGTGAAGAAACGTCCAAATTCAATTAAAATAATGGAAAAGCACTTCCACTCGCAAAATGCATTTTTTCCATTAACAAACACCTGGAAGAAATCCATGCATTTATTTTCTTTCTCCGTCTAATTCTCTCGATATGAACAGTGTCTTCCAAATGAGATTTCGAAAGATTCATAACTTATTTCTGCTTGTGTGAAATGAGCAGCATGGTGTACAACTGTGCATGAAGGATTGAGTAGATGGAAGCTTTATAATGCACAATTTTTGAAATTCTTGTGCAGTTTTATGCAGTTCATTAAAGTGCATTTTACTATTCAAAATTATAATTGAAAACCGCGAGAAATGTCATCTGCTCGAAACGGCAGATGTCATAATTCAGATCACCATTGGAAATCAATGTAGCGCAGTTGGCAAAAGCGCCATTGCTGTTCCATAGAGTACACAGAACTAGTAAAGCACACAAAGCGTAACCAACTTTTGTCAAAAAGATTGTTTGATCCGACCACCATTTCCAAGATGGCAATGTAAATATTGGTACTTTTTAACATGACCGGAAATAGTTTTCGGGTCTAAAAATATTGGGCAAAAATGCTTATTTTTTGTGTACGATAAGATTATGTATGCAAAATAGGTTGTTCTAATTGAAAAAAATTGAGTTTACTTTTAAATGACCTCTCACCTCAAAATAAATTATGCCATTAACTCTTCCCCCTACGAAATTAACAGTTGGCTAAAAAAAAGTATGTGAAATGCCTAGTTTTCAAGATTGTGTTCTGTCTAATCCCGTATGCAGGCAATCACTGCTAACACCGAAGCTTATAGTGATTGCCCACTTACAGGGGCAGCATCATGACGTCATAGCCATGCAAGTCAAGGATACCCACAGGGCTATTCAAAAATGTCAAATATTTCGCATTCTAGCAATTAGTTAAGTTGCTCAATTTTTCCAAAACGAATTTTTTGCAACGATAGTCTGATAAGTTTGGAAAATGCGAAGTTTTATAGTCTTTCATTTGGAACATATTTTGCATGAGCATACTTGACGGTCCGTTAGCCGCCCACTGTCGATCCAGAAGACGACTTTAAATGGGTGTTGCATTAACCGAGCAATTTGAAGCTCGACTTTAAACTAATTAAAACCGTGTGCAATTGTTCCACTCTGTTTTAGAATTCCTGGAAAAATCCAATTTCCAGGCGCCAGATGCAGCCCGCGCGCGCAATTAAATAAAGCCAAAGTTAATTAACCTTTGTTAGAGCGGGCCTAATTACGTCATAAATGCCCATTGTCGCGCCTCGGCAAAAGGCTGGCTTTGTTAGGCGCGACTGTTTAGCACTTTTTGCCAACAATGGCACATCGAGCGCACTGTAAGAAGCCATTTGTTACCATTAATGACACGTGACCATGAACTTTGAGCTACTTGGTAGCACTGCTCAACCTTTCTGAATATATGGATTGCACATGACGTGAATCGATTTTTCCTACCTTGGGTCCGTACTTGAGATCGAACTTGAGTGGCGTATTAGAGTTCTGCGTATGTATGATATCATGACACAAAATTCTAATATGTTTATATTGAAACTTTTGAGAACGAATATATAAGTAGAATAAGACCTTACACCAAATTATTTCAAGTGAGTTTACAATCGTTACTTGATGTGCCTTGGTCTACATGTATTACCTCGTTCGTGGTAATGTTTCATAACACCTATTATCCTCGTACTTCATGGAAAAACAGCTCATACCTTGAAGTGTGTGGTCTTAGCCTGCTCACCATTGATCTGGTTTCAAGATTTATCTCAAACATAAGAAGCCGAAACTCACTTGCTTAAGATCAGCATGTTTGAACTGCTTACATGTATTTGTCAACGTCATTTGTACTACTTGGTTCGAGGTGCATCCAATCAACAACTCCCTGTAGATTCTTAAATCAAATTACATGTACTTGGTCAAGTCAAGATAGTAAAACTGCTCACATGCATGACTTCCTTAGCTTAATATTACTGAGTCTACATACGTATAAACGTGGTAGTGATAAGAATTTGCAATATTTTTGATGCGTTGAAGCAATTTGAATTTAACATTTGAGAAAATCAAATCATGCGTTTTTACAAGCAATTTAACTCCCAATAGTGTATTTTTTACATGTACTTAATTGGCACTGACCATTGTATACAATTAAAAAAAATTGCTTATTAATGCTTCCTGTCCACTTAAATTAATTCCATCCATCATTTCTCCGGTGGCCGGGGTGTTAGAATAAATGAGTGCCTTGAAGTGCCTATCAAGTTGTAATTGTGTTCCTGCACCGTTTGTTAATGTTTTCTTAATGCTTGTCTTGATTTCTCATGCTAATTGTTCGTTTTCTGTGGGTGTACTCGCGTACACTAATTACTTATTGTTTTATTTCAATAAAGATGCACCTGATGAAGCAGTTAATTCTGCGAAACGTCGTGCAGTATGGATGTTTAATACTGGTCGTGATTGAATTTCTTATTTATTCCTGTCCACTTGTAATTTTTTGGCTTAATTTTGAACTAAAGTTGGCCTTCCTAATTTTCCGACTCTACCCACATGCCAATCTCTTCATTTTCTCAAGTATGAGCAGCGCCTCCAAGGAAAAAGTGCTCGGAAATATGTCCATTCATGCGGTATCTGACATCACAGGCTGAAGCCCCGCCCTAATTTTCTTAATTTTTTAATGCTACGTCGGTATGATTGGTGTAACGTAGAGCAAATTTTATTCTAATTCCCCTATAATTTTTCGCCTTAAGATAAAATTTAAGAAAAAATTAATTTCAAATTTAGACAAAAATTACAAGTGGAAAGGAATCGTAATGACCAGTATACATGCTAAATATCAAATGTCACCATCGTCTCCTTAAAACATTAATAAACCCCAAATTACTAATGTGCTAACCATAGGCTATGGGTAAAATACATCTTATTTGGCATCATACGATGACTTCCCAAATATGCATGGCAGGCTTGACGTTTATAAACTGGTGCACATCTGTTACGAGCATGTTTTGCGTCTAATGCACTCGTATTGCAAATCTAATTAAGGTCTAATTAACGATATCTGTAGCGTCGACTTACACGCATGTTACTTAGAGGAATCTCGTTTCATTTTTCTAACCTAGTCTAACAAAAACCCGCAAGAAGATCCCAACAAGAAGGATGCCATCTTGGGTCACTTGCAGAAGAAATTCCCCGACTACGCCGGGACGATTGCAGGAAGGAAAGATCAGGTACATGACCTAAAAGGAGAACTTTCGCATAGTTTTTAATTGGATTGCCGAGGCGGTATTAGGATGTCACGTGACCACACTGCGCATTAGACGACTTGCCGACCTAACCCTCCTACAACACAGAAATCTGGTATCGATTTTATAGTTCAGCATTTGATGAGGAAAAAGTTTAGTTTTTATAAGTTGAAAGTATTTCGATTTCATTTCTTTCATTCATGACTAGACCAGTACTGTAGAACAGGTTGACAGTGATCCCATGAGGAGGACAGGCTAGCTTCATTTCATTCCCCAAAAGCTTTTAGCCTCGACATTAATGAATACCTGTATCTGACATGTGTAATTACAATATTCGTGTAATGGGAGCAATTTGACATGTTAAGATACGCTGCCATCCTTATCACATTTTGTTAGTGATAGCGGCATGGTCACGCAAGCCTGTCCAGCACTTTGTCACAGTGACATGCTGATTTGCATCATGGGTTTGTGATAGCTCCATTTAGTGCAATCTGGTGTTTGGTGTACACAAAACCAGAGTACAGCTTCACAAGGCTGGACATATCTTTGATATTATACTAAATGTTATTTATCTTGGAAATGCGTTGGAATTCATTCTTGATCCTGCAAATTTCAAATTTGAAGTTGAGTTTTAATATTTGCAGTACCAAAGTCCTTTGAAATCCGTCATTCTTGCCTGCGCCAAACACATTATTTTTGGAGAAATTTTGGATAAAATACAGATTCTGTTTAGTTTCCAAGTCGGCAACTCGTCTAATTTGCACCCTGATATAATTTTGTGCAATTAACTACTAATATGTGATTAACCAGCTTTCCACCCAGCTTGTGTTTTGCATGTTCATTTTTAACCTATTTTAATATAAGTTCGTGTTTTTTTGCATTTAATTTTGCAATTAATACCTGCTTCGTACAGGACTATTCGTAACATTTTCTCTTTGCATCTGGCCCAGTTTTCATCTACTAGTAGAGCTGCAATGGTTCTTCTAAAATTTGCAGCCATTTGGTGCAATAGCATGCTACTGGGTAATTTGACTGGATTCTATTGGGGAAAATAGTAAATAGTTTGTAAAAGGGATGATGCGTTATTGCACAGTTTGTCTATTCGAAGTCATCCTGATAAACCAGGATAAACCAGGGCCTGATTTAAAAAATAGGATTGTGAAGAGTTGCTGAATCTGAAGGATTGCTGTGATGTGTTTGTTTTCATGTTTCCTAAACAGGCATGGAAACATCAAACACCTATGCCTTACATTGATCTAATCTTCACACTCCTCATTTTTTTATCAAATTGTGCCCATGAATGGTGAGCATCTAATGTTAAAATGATATCCTTATGCAGTAGTTCAACTCATGTTCTATGAAATTGGGGCAACTTCCAATAATATCCATTATATTCTAGGAATTCCGGTTGTACACACAGTAAACTTGCAAGTTTAAAACTTCCTACATGTAGGAAAACATTTAATTAGCATTCTTGCACTGTGGTTTAGTCGATGCCCCAACTCTTTTAGTTTCTTCGGAAAAGTCCACTTTAAGTTCGACATGCATGTCTGCCAACTTTGTCCATACTCGACATAGCATGGCCCTGTCAACACTGGCAGTGCATTGTTTTTCTGTTCTTCAAAGTCGAGGATACAATTCAGAAGTTTTTGCTGACTTGGTTCTTGGCTTACATGTCACTCACCTCGTGTTCCCACGTGTCAATTAAACGTCCTGTTATTAAATTGTAAACGTGTAAACAGACTTTAAGCTCACCCTGTATACTGCACCGATTTTTATCGACCTACACACCTCCTGGCGGACATGTCACGACGATTTTTGCAATCCTGCAGTCATTGTCATGCTGGATTTTGCTAAGTGGTTCTGCTCGTAACGATCTGTGCATCCTCCTGGAATCCTGATTAGCTAGACAGTCGCATCCTGGCTGACATTGTCCATGGCCAGCGATTGAGGGCTGTCAAGAGTTGCCAGAGCTCTTGAGGGACGATTGAACGCTCGTTATGACAACCTCTTTTATCTCTTTTCTATTTTGGAGTCTTAAAAGCATTGCCCTGATATGCGTGGCACTGATTGCGCTGTCGTTCTACTGTCTTGACTTTGCTGGAAGGGCGAATTCCTTACCAGATTCCTCTTGGTTTCAAACGAATTCAAAGTGATTCACGGTTCTGCAGACCTCCTGTGGCACGCAAATCCAATTTCATGCTTCTTGGACTTGGTGATTCAGTTTGGATTTCAATGGACCGCTGGTGGTGCTAATACTTCAGTGATGCTGGAATAGTTTCGCTGGAGGATTTTGGATTTTTTTGTCGGTTTGATTGACAATGGTAAGTTTGTGACCAGACATGACTTCCATATTTGACCAAGGCTTTGAAACTTATGAATTTCACTCAGTGGAATCGGGTGCAGGCTTTTTGATGAATGTACTTTGATCATTTAGCTCGTTGGAGTTCAGTCAGGCCATATATTTTATGGAAATGTGCCAGCCTTGGTGGAAAATATAAATATTGGACCTTTCCAGCTTGTCAATTATGGTTTCTCCTGAAGCTGACCACAAATGGCATATGCACCATTTGTCATTGCTATAATTATTACAAAGTAAATGTGAATGGAATTAGATTTTGATGAGATATACTTTACTGGTAGTAAATATGGCAATAAACTTGAATGCGAAATGAAAAGGTGTCATACCATCAGTAAATTATTCCGGTTTGTTAATATTTATTGGTATACATGTAATTACTGCATGTGGTGAATATTTAGGCAACACTGGTATTCATAATGCGACACAATTTTAATTGACTTTCAGGCTAAATAATGTAGTGATGTCTGCCAATTTGAATAGCTAACTAGCCTGGTAGGTGCGTGGCTGATGTTGGTTGCCATACAGGCATGCATGCAACACATTTCTGTGTGTCAGTATATGCATGTAGCTTTATCTAATGCTACTTTATATGGCAGATTTGATACAGGGCAAATATATATGTAGTCTTATACTCGTAATTCTTTTCGCAAATTATTGGAGCTACCATTATTGGTTTCTTTTCTAACTACACTGTCGCGCGAGTATTTGCAACTAATTTTGTGTTTTATCGGTCTGGTGGCAATTTCATTATCTTCGTTCATTAGTCTGGAAATGGTCCATCGACATGTTTGACTAAATGGCAAGCTGTGAGAATGGCTTGTACCGCCGCAGGAAATGCGACCAATATGACTCGTCCGTTGCTTGGCTGTCGGAATTTATTCTGGATTCTGGGCCATCTTACCTGATTTGCGTGCCTTAAATTTCGTCAAATTGCATTCGTGTTGGGAATTGGGCACTTAAGGCTGTGATCCGAAATGAGCCACTGAATTCCCACTTTGCATTTGCCCCGCAAGAGGAAATTGATTTTTGAGTGAACGTGAGCAACTGCGGATCTGGTTCATCGTGGAATTTTGGTTTTGCCAAATTTTACTTCATGTCAGCGTGGAGATATCGAATTCTTTCGAGACCGTGTGGACCACGTGACAACCACTCACTTCCAATTTTCTGACGTGAGTGTAAAGTGCTGCGTTTGGACTCCATATTTTGAAATTGGTGATGTTGAGCTTGTCAGCTCAGCTTCGATGTAAACAGGGTGTTCAGAAAGTTGTTGCCATTCCTGGTGGGTTTCCAACTTCTAAAATGTTCAGACTATTGTTTGGATACCCGAAAGCATTGCTTGATGTTAATAAATTACGAGACCACCATGGTTTTTCGCATTTGAAAAAAGCAGGATTCGTCCAACTTCACTAAACATTAACTTAGAAAACATTGAATTGTCATCGAACAAACGTATTGTGGTTGATTATGCATAATTATATTGAAACTCAAATTATAAATGCACAAAAAACTAATTTCAACTGTTAAGGAATTATCAGACCACTATCAAAATTTTACGTGTAGGAAGTGATCATTACATAGTGTAATAACCTTAAATTCTGTAAACTTGCATTGAATCGACACGCTTGCACCACAATTCAGAGCAGATTTTGTTCCATGCATCCAGGATTGCCTTGTAGAGTTCAGAAACGTCATTAAAATTGCTTGTTTCTAGCATAAAACTTTGTTGGAAGAACATGTGGAGTTTTAATCTGGACTTATTGATGGCCATTCAAAAGAAACCTTGCAAAAATTGTCAATTTGGACCACTTAATAGTCTTTAAAATATGGCAGTAAACTACTGTATCACATATTTCAATGTCTCACACTTCCATTGCTGTTCTATAGGAAGTAGTAAAAGTTATGGATGCTACATCAATAAAGTTCAAAAAATGACTTATCAGTTATCGACGTGTATTATCTACAGGTTGGACTCTCAGGCATAATAACTTGTGCACTACAGTAGAATACTGTCATTTTAAGGATTAGTCTGTGATCCAGATTAGATTAAAACT
The DNA here is from genome assembly GCA_034695085.1 of Cylindroiulus punctatus. Taxonomy (NCBI): domain Eukaryota; kingdom Metazoa; phylum Arthropoda; class Diplopoda; order Julida; family Julidae; genus Cylindroiulus; species Cylindroiulus punctatus. The sequence continues at coordinate 4,376 of JAQFYZ010002529.1, read as the reverse complement.
CTACAGATATAACGTGGGGTGTTCTTGCAATAGCAGTTTTATGCAAAGAACAAGTAATTTGCTTATGTATATGAATCCTACAAGGCAATCAAGGATGTATGGAACCAAATCTGCTCTGAATTGTGGTGCAAACGTGTTAATCAATGCTACGTATTGTATGTAAGGTTTTTATACAAATACAATTGCATCATTGTTTATTGATCACATATATTTAAGGTTTTTATACAAATACAGTTGCATCATTGTTTATTGATCACATGAATATTCTGAAAGTGGAATCCTCGTGTTACGTGTCATTCTTTATTTCTGCGAAAATTGATTTTACCTAGCTGTTGCATTTTAAAGATATTCAAGAGGCCCAGACATACGTCTCACCCGGAAAATGTTTAGCAAGTATGAAGGCGAGCACGCACCTACTAACTTGATAAATCCATATTGTTCTTCTGGATGGATGCACTCCAGTTTCATAAACAATTTCCTGGCAGCGCGTACTGTAAAAACGTAATAATCAGAGCTTTTGCCTTTATTACTTTCTGGAAGGTTGTCTCTTGCAAATGAGCATATTTCTATGCGAAGCATAAGGCCCAAGCAATGAATTTTTTTTATTGCAAATTATTTTGATTTTTCTATAAAGGTTTAACTTCCTTTTGCTTTGCCTTTCCGTAGACAGACAACCGTTGTTATGTAATTATAGCACGGGTTTTTAGGTCTCATTAAGCTAGCGTGTCATAAAAATTGCTAACATTGTCATAAGGATTGGCAAATACATTCCTCCAGTGTACACTGTTGATACTGAAAAATGCATTAATGCCTGATTGGTAAAGTAATTTTTACGCCTTTCCCACATTTTAATGCGAAGCGTGTAATTGAATTTTTAATTCGCATCATTTCATATTGAATTTCTCGTTCGTATCATTTTTTTCCACAAACTTCCTTTGGCGGAGGAATGACGTCATAAATATGCATACATATGGTCATGTATGTTTTTCGTATACCCTTATATGGCTGTACATGTATATCCATGCATGTCCGCATATTTACAGGGACGAGCACACATGTCTGTGGTGATGGTCATGTTAATTCCTATTATAATTTTTACTGTAAATGGTATTACATGTTGTTAATTACTGAGTCTTGCATTAGGTAAAGGGAACACCATCAAGAAACTCGAATAGAAAATAAATAATAAAAGTCACTATCATAATTGAATTATCTTGGTTTATTTATATTTATTGATAAGCAAGTTAAGCAGTGAATACTTTGACAATTAAAGTTTTAAAATATGTTATAGGCTAAATGATGTAACCATGCAGCTGTATATAACATTTTCTACATGTGACCCAATCTGCAGCCCATATGACCATATAGTGTTCCCTGATCAATACAAAGCTATGTATGGTAAACGGTATATATAAATTATAGCCCCAAATATGGCTCTTCCAACTCTTCCTCCCGGATCACACAAACTCTTTCTAACTAAATTTTAAAGTTCAACTTCTGGCTTGCCAAGCACTTTCTCGGATTGTGCTGACTCTGAAGAGGCTCTTTGGAATAAGCAAATTCAGCAAGGTCACACACGGAACTGCTTTTGTGAAATGTAATGGATTTTTCTCAACATCCTTGTCCAGTTGGATGAGTGTTCACAATGGCGTGTGATTGTGTGACCTTTTCCCAAGTTTTTTGCACGATCCTTTGCCGCTCCATGACTGCCAACCAACTCCTCCAGAGTTCGGCAGGGTCGCCCATGAACGTCAGGTATCAGGATGCTATTCTTAGCTCTGTCAGTGAACGCCATTTAGGCGCATTAGTTTGGCGCCAGGGTAATCCTGTCATGCAGCTCGTCTGTCCTCATCCATGTCATGGTGGGATTAACGCACCATTCCTGTGCAAAGGTGCATCTCAGGCATAATGGATTCCGGTTTCAATTTATCTTCCATTGTTGGCCAGTTGGCATGCACTGTCTGCAGTGGATTCGGTATCGATTTGCACTGCATTTCCATCGATTCTCGTCGCTTCCTGTCATCCGTATCCATTTCCGCCTGCCACCCTCCCCCTGGGGCTGATCTGGCGACGTTTGGCCACTCAATTATTAATTTTCTGGAACCTGATCAGCTGTTCGGTCGCTTTGCTGTTTACTGTTCCACGCCAGTGGGCAGTGGATTTTCGCTGGTTTCAGTGGCAGTGGAACCTGGGGCTGCTTGCAACCATTGGGGACTTTTCGGACGACCCTCACATTAACCAGAAATGCGCCAATGAAAGTTGTGAAGCATCATGACGATCGATAGGGAAATGATGAAGGAACTGCTCGTGGAAGCTGCATTTAATCAGTGGTACAATGCAGTAACCGGAAGTGGTTTCCAGGCCATGTCCACTGCTAGTTGAGCTATCTACGCAATCTTTGTTGCATGTTTTACTTGTCTACTTAAGCTGAAGCAAAGTACGCGTGCACACTTTTACCTGACTGTACTTCGGAATATGCCCTGCACCAAGATATACTTTGAGAAAGTGGGCTTCTCCTAACGGCGCGTAGGCTGGCAGTGATTGCCTGCATGTCAGGGAAACATTAATCTGAAATTAATGTTTAGGTTGGGCTAAATGTACAAAGAATAAAGAACCATTTGTTTTCGTGTAAAACCTTATGAATTCTTATGATATCATTGCGATGTCGCCTCGGTAAAGTATAATAAATACATGTACATGTATTACTTTAATTGTTTAAAAAACACGTCTTCAATTCCCTGCATTCAACAATTGGGTCTATAGGCAGGGCATACTGTATTTATATTGGTTCTCCAAGACAATACCATTCCGAAAAGTTGATATGATGTGTGTTCCAATACGTTGCACCAACCAATGGTTATACGGAGGTCCTAGTTTTTGGGAGCTCTGCACTATGAAGCGATTTAGAATTTTTTTTGATAACTAAATACTGGACCATCCACATAGTGTATGTTTGGAGCAGGGCATATTCCGCAGTACATCCGATTATTGATGTATAACAGTCAGTTGGTCTTATTTCTGGCAAGGCAACCATGGAATCTGTTGCTTTGGGTGCCTTTGGGGTTTGGATGACATCATGCGAAGTAACACGTCACGTGATGAATTGTGTCATGCATTTTTTATTGAGGGAAGATCGATTTGAGGGAAAATAAATTGTTTACATTTTTTTTTTTTTTTTTAAATATCGATATTCATTTACTGGCTTGTGGACTGTTGGTCAGCAAGCTTGCCCATGTTCCAGTCCTGCATCATGCATCACTACATTCATTTGTCGCCAGTTAATGGTGCTTGATGCAACTGTTGGAGTCAACTGCATTCCTTTTTAGCAGCCTCTTGAACAGCCTCTGGCTCTGGTTTCTCCAGCGCAGATATCGATTTTTCTGGTTGCCATGGCGAAGCTGCATTTTACTCATTTTCGGCGAATGAAAGACTCGGCTATGTACGATGGCCCTCTTCGGCGATTAATGATACAGTTGACACCGTACTCGTTTCTAACGCATTGACCCCTGGGGGTGTCCAGGGGAAGAGTGGAAAGTTAAATGAATGAAAACAAATGCGGTTGTTGATCATCCCACACAATGGAAAGCATCTATCAGGAGCAACGAGACGTGGATCCAACAGTGCCCTTTGGCATAAAATATGCACGAGAATGTTTCGCCTTGTTCTTTCTTGTCAGAAACGTCAAAATGGCGTCTGAGTGCAGCAACGCTGGTTTGAATAATGGAAAACGCATAGCTATAGTCGGTTCAATGTAAGAGCGATCAAACGTACAGCCAGTCAGAGAGATTCGGCTTATAAATTAGTTCGTCCTGGCTTTTCACTACGTTGTTGGTGAAATAAAAATGGCTGCCAAATTGCCGAAGTAAAAATGAGCTCAGTAGTCGATTCTTTGGAATTAATCCATATGGACGCTGTGGAAGTTCACTGTGTTGAAAGGCCATGAAATGGTCAGAAATTCGACGACATATTAATTCCATGGAATGGTCATAACGACCATTTCGCGACTCGAGCTAATTTCATTTGATTGGTTTCCCAAGTAACACAAGGACCAAAAAAGGACGTCCTTAACTGGTCCTATTGACGTCCTTTTTTTGGGGGGACGTCCTCGGACCAGAATAGGACGTCTTTTTTCATGAAAAAAAGGACCAAACTGATGTTGGTCCTTTTTTTTGGAAATAAGACGTCCTTAATAATGAAAAAAGGACCAAACTGAAGTTGATCTTTTTTTTTTGGAAATTGGACGTCCTTTTTCATGAAAAAAAGGACCAAACTGAAGTTGGTCCATCCAGTTTTTTTTTCTAAATTGGACGTGGTTTAAATGAGGACAGGTTATTCACCATAGTGTTGGCGAATAACCACTAATAACCATTTCATCA
>JAQFYZ010002528.1:0-16670 GCA_034695085.1 Cylindroiulus punctatus | reverse complement strand
CGTCAGTGCTCCAACGCTTACCACAGTGTCCCACCCTAGCTCTGATTGGCCCGATGCGGTTGTTGCCTAGCAACGGCCTAGCAAGATGGCGGCCTGCAGGGGATGCGCATTGTTTTGTCGCAGCTCCCGTCGCCAAAATCCCCATTAATTGTTGTCGCTACCGTTTCAAGCGCTGCATTTTTCGTCGCTCGGGCATTTCGGAAGGTTACCTGTGAATATCGGCGGCGGTTTCTTCACCGGCCATTATTTTAAAAGGCTGGATCTGCAAGTGGAACTTTTTCTCGTGCGTTCTGCCGAAGGGAAGAAATGGCTGCCGCCAGGTGTCTCCACCGTCGGACTATTCAAGATGGAGGAAGGTTGGTTCTATGGCGATTTACGGCTGTCTGTTTTTTGACGCTGTTTATTTCTGTCCAACTTCTGTTTTGGTGGATGATGAAATTCATGAACGTCAACGTAAGCAACGACACGATGCGCGTGTCGAAGACGCCGGGGATCAAGTCAATCAGCGCCTTCGTGGGTGAGGAAATATTTTTTGGCTCATTGGCGGACATCAGCTGCTCGTTCGAATCTGTGTCAAAGATGTGATCATGTGAGGCTAAAAAAAACTGATTCATGAATGAATCATGAGAGGATGGTGAGGGCAACTCCCACTGCTTTCAGGTGGGAGTGAGGCCTACGTGCATACGTTTGCTTGGAGCAGGAATGAATAATTTGTGTGGTCATTTTTGCTGTAGGCCATGTTTAATTATTATGTCATGTGAGGGGGGGAGGGAAGGGACAACCAAATGCTGAGACGTCAGTTTTAATTTTCTTTTTTTAAACTGGGTTATAATACATCCTTGTAACCTAGTTTTGCCAAGCAGTAGTTTTTTTAAAACTAAGTTGCTTTTTTGTGGGTAGTTTTTGTCTGTAATATTAGATCTTAAGTTTGATATTTTCATCAATTCGACAAAAACGGTTGGTTGGTGATGATGTCATCACTTGGAGAGGTCTGGAAATCACGATAAATGTGATTTCATGTCAATTCCATTCAACACATCCACAGTCAGCATCTGAAATGCCATGTGGTGGGGAGATAGATTTACCCAAGCTCAAGAATGTTACAACAAAAATGGAAGGGAAAATTATCTTGTGTTGGGAAAATTGCAAAAATGGCATGCCATCCAATTACAAAAAGGTGCCCTTGACAATAGAAAGTACTTGTTAGTACACGAAAGTGCACAAAAAAGTCCATCAATACATTTGTTCCTAAACTGGGCGTTTTATTCAGTTGAGAAGCAATGAATTGAAACGTAAATGCTGTTTGTCCTATGATGTGTCAATATATCAAGAGTCCATCTCGTTGTAATACATGTACAGATATCTGAACAGGCCTGCTCTGTTGGTTTTGCAGGTATCTTATCACTTGGATTGGGAGCAGCTTATTATGGATCAGGTGGATATTATTTTTTGTTCGTGGCTTGCCCGAAAACATGTTGAATTTGCCGACTTAACATGTCATAAATCTCCTCAGATAACATCGCATTGAAATGCGTCTACGTGTTAGGCTGCTTCATTATCGCAACTACATTCCTGGATGATTGGGAGGTTGTAATGATTAATTTTGCTAACTAAGAACCCTATCGATCCTTTGATTTTTTTGAACTTGAATATTCTAATCCTGCTGAAATTTTTTCAGATGTGCGAGCAGTTCATAATCTAATGTGTTTTATTGTCTAGGTTTGCATTTTGGATAAGGTTTCCAGGAAAGGGACCTTCTCGAGGCAGTCTTTCTACCAGAAACTCTTCTATTTCGCCAGGAGAAAAGAAATGGACATTAACTTAAATAACGTCATCTCTGTTCGCGTGGAGAACACCGTGCCTAAAACCTCCTTGACGACGTATAATGTCGCTCTCGTGCTGCGATCGGGAATTTCAGTTGGGATCGTGGAAACGTACTTATCCCGCGACAAGTGGTGAGCTAAATAATTATGGTAAAATTTGGTAAACTTAATGGATTTTGATCCATTTGTATTAATTTTGCTGTTTTGGTTGCAGTAAATGCGATTTGCTGGCGGATCGGATCCGCACGTTCTTAAAGCTAAGTCACATAGAGTCGATAGATTCTACCGAGCTGGACCACTGCGACACGTTCAGCGACCACGAGAGCAGCTCGTCCGACTCGGACGTCGAAGTTGCAGCCAATCTAGGACGCCCCAGGGAATCGGTAACGTTGGTCAACGAAAGGAGGTTTAGGTGAAACTTGTGATAACTTTTGTTAATGGCTAATACTGGCACATCCAGCATCCCCTCCATCACAAATCGTTAATTTGTCAATGCGTCAAAAACAACAAAAAATTATTTAGTTTGAAATTGTGTTAGAATGCTGTACCCATGCTCGGCTGCACGAGCCGAGTGAGACTTGTTTTTTGGCATGTTGGTTTTTTATGAGCAGAACAATTTTGAGTACGGGTGAATTAAGCGCAAGATTTTTTCGAATGTTATTTTTTATTTTAGGGCCTTGTTCCATTATAAAAATGAGGAGTTTGAAAACCTCAACTCCTCATTTTGAATGAATTTGGGCCCAGGTATCGCGGAAAGCTTAATTTTACTCACTAAGTTCATTATAAACGCAGATAACTGCAACTGAGAATCAAAATATGATTTCAAATAGTTGTCACAATCTTTGCCATTTAATGCACTGCTTGGCTGTTATCTAATGCCAGCCTTTAGTTCTCAATTTTTGTAATTGAGGTACACTTGAGAAGCATAATATTATTTTTAGAATCTTTAAGAGAGAGGGTTTTGTGATTTTATTTTCGTTAAACATAATTATGAGAATATAGTAACGTTACATGCCTAGTTAATGAGATGCTAGTTTATTGTTTACACACTGTGGCTAAATTGCCATGTACTTTGTAAGAAATATATAAGCACGTTGGGAAAACGTATAAATGACATCAGTTTGTTTTAATGCATTATTTGCGCAGCAGCATGACACAGAAGTGAGAATCTCATGATGCTGCGACCTGCGTTAAAGGTCCTTCCAAATACTGCGCAAGAGCTTCTGCCTGCAATACAAAACAAATGCAGCAACATGACGTCAAAACAGGTTCGTGAAGTTTGATCATTAATCAATCTGCCACACATTTCATCTTCGGTAAATATACCTTCGATTTCAGCATTCCAAAGCCGACGCATTCTTTCGCGTAGATGCACAGGAGAAGATTCGCCACCTGAGTTATCGCAACTTTCCCTTCCTGGAATTTACAAGAAAACACTTATGTGAAACTGGGCAGTGGACCCCACGGGCTCATAGGTCTCCGACAACTACCTCGCACTCCATCATCACGAATTTGAGCTTCTCGTCATTGAACGCAACCTGTCCGCTCTTTTCGTAAGCAGCCCAGATGTTGCTGGCGATGGCTGCGGTCACCCGGGCATCTTTGTCCTCATATCCAGAGTAGGCAAGCAACGCCCCCTCACTGTTCAACAGTCTGCAAGTGACATGGAAACAGTTAGGCAGACTTCACTACAATCTGTTTTCTTGTTTGAGCTGCACTGAATCCAAGGCCAGATGTCCATTTTAGAGAAGAGCGAAGTGGTCGAGCAAATCTCGGACCACTTATCCACTTGCTGTTTTTATTCCAGTGAGCCTCACGAAACTGGCCTAGAGGTTCTCTCGACGGCTACTTTCGCTCTTCATTTCTCTGCTCTCAAATGGACAGTGGGCGTTCATCTGTTATCGATGTGATATTTTGCCATCACATCTTTATTTTAAGACACACCCCCATGCCATCATTTTCAGATTTTTCCCCTGTGATGACAATCATTGACGAGAAAAATGTGGAAATCAGAAATACAACTTTAGCACAACCATGATCATGGCACAACCCAGCAAAAACCTTGCATCAAAAAGTGCAATTGTTATTTCTGCTGTTGAAACGCATCCCTGGAAAGCACTTTGATGGCAAATATTCAAAATTCTGCTGTAAATTAATTTGCCATCTTATTTTTTATTCAGTATTGCAGAAAAATGACTTGTGCCAAATATTACATCATAAACCTTGCAGTAAATCTGCAATCATTTTTGAAACCAATTTCACTTTATTTCCTGCTTGGAAATGATTGTTTTTAGTCACTATTTCAAATGAAAAACATGCCCCATGCCATCATTTTCAGATTTTCCCTAGTGATGACAATCATTGACGAGAAAAATGTCAAAAATCAGAAATACAACTTTAGCACAACCATGATCCCTCGACCTACATAGCAAAAACCTCGCATCAAAGTGCAATTGTAATTTCTGCTGTTGAACCATCCCTGGAAAGCACTTTGATGGCAAATATTCAAAATTCTGCTGTAAATTAAATTTGCCATCTCATTTTTTATTGAGTATTGCAGAAAAATGACTTTGATTTGCCATCATAAACCTTGCAGTAAATCTGCAATCATTTTTTAAATCAATTTTCACTTTATTTCCTGCTTGGAAATATGGATTTTAGTCAAAGTTCAAAAGAAAAACAACCCATAATGGTCGATTGGAAGAGCGCCTCGTCTCAATAATTGTGATATGAAAACGACCTTATCGTATACTTACAGGGTACTCTGAACGCCCCCGGTATTCGCCTGACTCAGGACCTGAGTCAACGCTTTTGGCTTGAGCATTTCTGGGCGTGCTGCTGGTCCGAATATTCGTGGAGCAGTGAATTTTTGGGGCACTCTGACCTCTGTCAAAAGGGAAGCTCCCAACTGCACGTGACGTCGATGACGTCACAGCCTTCGCCAAATTCCATCCTCGGAGGCTACGCTGCTCTGGTTTGAGCCGCAGGAATTTCAATATTTCGGTGAGTTTTAATGTTCAGTTTATGTTTCGGTTGTGTCAATCAGATGCGTAAGATAGCGGGGGTCGCGAGTATCATCGGTTTTCAAGTCGCTTACTAGTGGCAGGCATAAAAAATAATTTTTTTTGGAGCCATGTAGAATTCGAATATGGATGGATGAAATTCGAACGTGAGATTCGAATGAGATTGATATCTCATTGGATTTCAAATTAGGGTAAACCTGGATGGTTTTTCGACCCCCGTTGAGTGCCGAAGAGTTTTATGCTGGTTTTGAGACATGTACGGGCCGTGAGGTCCAACTTGGCAAAATCGATGTTCGCCCCTCGTCGCTACCTGGTTGGGATGTGGGCGGCACGCAAATCCTAACCAGGTTGGGGAAATTGGGCCGAATCGACCATATGATTCTCATAACACCCTCCGCTCGTTTCAGGTCGCTCGTCCGGCAGCCTCGCATAAAATTCACGCACGCTCGGCCTGAAAACTGCAACCATGGACGACAAGATGACGAAATTTTCCAGCCTGGAAGAAGAAAAGCAATACTGGAAGAACGCTGCCATCGACTTCAAGCAAAAGTGAGGCAAATGAATTCGTTTTGGCAGTGCGCTGTGGCCTACTTTTGCCATTTAATCAGCTGGAGGGAGAGTAGGTCACGATGTTGGTCTGTCTGCAAATTCAAAGGATGTCTGTCTTTGATAGCACAGCCATGATCCTTAAAATAGTCTGCCAAAATTGCGCGTCTGAAGTGTTGAATTGCACCTTCTGTTCAAATTTCGGAAATCGTGGTAAATTTCGGAAATTGCCAAAAAATTAAATTGAGAATTATGTCAGTGTTACACTTACACTTGCACTGTCATAACAAATATGCGGTGTATTGTCCTGCAGTTATTTCACATTGCAGTTTTCACTTTCGTTCACTTCAACCTTTCAGGTATCACGATGTGAAAGAAGAGTTTGAGGAGTTTCAGGAGAACAGCCGTGAACTGGAAGCGGAATTAGAAACGCAGCTAGAGCAGGCAGAGCATAAAAACAAGGAATTGAAATCGACAAACAGTAGGCTGCAAATGGACTGCGAATCACTTCGGGTTAGTTTTGAACATGTCATATAATTAATTTCCATGCAAGTTTGGTTAGAGGACCGTCGTTCAAAAATATTTTATAAATATTGATCAAAGCAGTATATTCAATATGCTGTTAATATTATTGACGAGTCAGTCTGAATCGGTAATACTAACAGTATTTATCACTATTCGTGCTGCCCTATAACCGGCAATAATATTACTATATCAAATCTAACACTAGGTCAACCATAAACTTCATCAGTATTGCACCTTAAACGCTCGGCGTTTGTCTAAATTGATAGCTAGAATATATATTAAAATTCTTTGTCGGCTTGTGGTGTAGGAAAAACTTGAGAAAGCTTACTTGGAAAAACACGAGCAGACAACCGAGCTACAAGACGAACTCCAACAAATTAAGTCGATGAAAGAAGAGCTAACGAAGTATATCCGAGAACTAGAGCAGACAAACGATGATCTAGAAAGGGCAAAAAGGTATATTTTATACTTTTTGATGTAAGCAGGATACAGCGGATGACCAGTGTTAATAAGTTACACGTTTTCTCTCGAAATCTCTAGGACTTTAGTGGTTTCATTAGAGGAATTTGATGGAAAGCTAAATCAGGTATTTTCTGGACAGCTTTGCGTTGTCTCTCATTTCAGACTTTCCTGGGATGATTTTTTTTTATTTCATTTGTAGGCTATTGAAAGAAACGCATTCTTGGAGAGTGAATTGGATGAGAAGGAAACATTGGCCATGACGGTGCAAAGGCTAAAGGATGAAGCCCGCGGTATGAAAAGATCCTTTCCGTGAAAATTGGGTTTACCAAGAACGTTGTTTTTCTTACCCTTTATTCCTTCCTCGCAGATCTGAAATACGAATTGCAAGTCCAGGGCACTAGGCCCAAGTCGTTATCGCCGGAACCGGATAACGATAAGCTCTGTGATAAACCACTCTCGTTGGTGGATTCCAACAAGTTGACATCTGAACACCTGTCGACACCTGGCTCGCCTTTAAGAGGTAGGAATGAAGTTTTCAAGTTACATAAGTTACAAAATGCAGCTGAAATTATTTGGTCAGGTCACTGATCTTGCATTCTCCTACAAGATCGATTATATTCAGTTTATATTCGGGTTTTTTTTGTGTGGCAATTTTGTTTATTTGTAAGCAATGAAATTGACCATGAAATTTTCTAGGATGTTGGTTACAATTTTTCCGAATCTGTCTGATTGTATGATTTGATTTGTATTTATTTAGTCTCCAACGGTTCGCCCTCGGTGGGTGGTACACCTCTCACGCCTTCGGCTCGAATAACTGCGTTGAACATTGTCGGGGATCTACTACGCAAAGTCGGGGTATGTGTTCTCCGTTTATGTTTCCCTTGCTGTATCCCTCCCGCTAGTTCTTTAGACTAGGACTTGTTTACTATTTTATTATGTTTAACAAATAAGAGATTGCATTGTGTCAAAAACAGCTAGCTTCATGTCTAGTTTGGCATTACTGCTGCCTTTTGTTTGGTTCGAAGTCTTTACATCAAAGATCTTTTCGCTTCTATCACAAATCGTTGCAATCTCACCCTATAAACATAATTTGTAAACGAGCACCGATTTAGCATTATATGCATTTGTGATAAGTGCCAACCAAAAATCTCAAATTCTCCCCTTCCTGTTGGATACTGTGACATTTTTTAATCTGCAGTTTTGCATATTTTGCATATTTTTAACGACCTAGTTGATTGCTTTTAACATATTTGTTCGATTTTGCTTTACGTTTTTTTTTTGTTATTGCATTTTTGATTAATTATTAAATTACATCTATTTTTGTTAATTTTAGTATCTTTTTTCGATCTTCGAACTAGTTAGTAAACGGAGATTGCTCTTCCTAACTGAATACCCATGGGGAATGTTTCAGTGTTATGTCATTACATAATCTTGATTTTCAGACCCTTTGAATTCCCAGAAATTCTGATCAAAATTATGTCAAAAATGGATTATGAATTTTATCCCAAATTTGTGTTGAAGAATTAATTCTCCCATCATCCCTGGTCATCATTAGGCCAATCACCGTCACCCCTTTGATGATGACATAATAATTGAATGCCCCTATGTCAGATAGACTTACGTTTCCGAAAAGAAAAAAAATGCCTAAATAATCTTGGGGTGTTAGGTGACTAGTGTGTATTTCTCTTAGTTTTTATCTCGTATACAATATCGCATGTCCTTGATGTCACAATGAAGAAAAATTATGATTAATTTTGTATCTTTGAGCAATAAGCATGTCAAATTTTCATTTAAATGAAATTTTATTAAACCCCCTGCGATCACTTCTCGGATCCCAAATCTTTTTAAATGTTTTGGCTTTTATTTTCCATGTTTCCTTTTTTTTTTTAATCTACGCACGTCTGATTTTGTTCTGGTTGTTTTGCTTCGGACCATTTTCATTTCTAGATTAGAAAGAGCTTCCGCGTGAAAAGTTAACTTCTGTCCACATATGTGTAAATAGGATGTCTTTATTTTCAAGTCAGCAAGGTGAATCTCCTATGTTCACATTTTATTCTTCTCGGTACTGGCCTGATTCGTGCGCAATTTTTAGTCGCTAATGCCTAACACGATGGCAGTCTGATAAGCTTAATTTCTTCATTTTTGTATACTATTTTTTAACTATTTATTATTTTTGCTGTGATGCCCATTCTTTCATTACTTGGACGACTACTAATCTTGCGCTTTGATAATTTTTCTCTTTCCACGCTTTTTTCTCTCGATTTATTACCCTTTAGGCACTTGAGTCGAAGCTAGCATCTTGCCGAAATTACGTAAAAGAACCGCCGACACGGACTCACTCCTCCGGCCTAATAAGTCCCAATAACTCGCCCAGGTAACCTCCTGAGCCATTTCTCATTAAACGTTAAACTATCTTATGTTTATTTCGTGATTAACGTAAACTTCTACCCGGGGCACTATCTCACTGAATTGCTTTTGGGTCACCTCCGTACCTCTACAAATTGTCCATGTTCAAACACCTTTGTCATCTCAAGCAAACTAGCGGGACTGACCAACAGATATATATATAGATGGAAGTTTTGAGCTCGCTAGACTCGTATCGAATATTTATCACCGACTGTTTATTAATGTTCTGGACTTTTTTTTATCTATTTCTTCCCCTCACCCCACCGCCTCACATATCGCAGTGATTTCTATTACGATTACTGAGGTACGTTCGGTAATCGTTGATAGTTAATTTTTTTGCATAGTTATTATGTCCAACTTTCCCCTCCTCCGCTAGCATACGTTTTTTGGCCTCTGGCTTGAGATTAGCGTGAGATTGAGCATGTGGTGTTGTTCGGTGGTTGGCGGCATGAGTGGATGAAAGCTTGCATAACTGGTGAAAGTTTTGATGGCCACGTCAGAGAGAGGCAAATGATGTTGTATCTTAATGCAAAAATTATTTGGGGAACCTTTGACAATTTTCAAAAAATTAAGTGCTTATGAATCGTTCTTGCGCTTGAAGAAATCTTGGGGAAATTTGTATTTCCAATATTTGTAAGCACCTTTAAAAAGTGAATATATTGACGTCACCATAAAAGACCCTCTGCCGTGGCATATGTTTATGAAACTTTAGTTTGTTAGATACTAACTGGCAATTGAATTAGCCGTTGTCTCTACCAGCCTTTTGCATGGCTAGAAATATGTAGTTTTAGTTACTTCTACTATCGCCTTCTTTAAATTAAGAGCCTTTTCACAAACATGTTCAGCACTTGAAATGATCCTTTCGTGCAGCAAAGTGCTTTTAATTTAGCCAATAAAAATCTGGGCCCAAATTGTCGTAATAAGAAATGCGAACAAACACACAAATGATATTTCCAGTTTCATCTCGAACATTTGGGCTTTCAAAAATATTTAAAGTGTATAAAAAAGTTAACTAGTGAGGCCAAGGAAGGCAAAATACAATTTTCTGGATAATTTGCAATTTCAGTGTACACAAATCTGAAGTTCCATTACTGAAAATGAACTGCACGAAAGGGAACTTTCAATGAACAGATAATGGAGACGTTCCAATGCCACTATGTAATCTTTGTTTTTGGTTTCTCGTTGATCTAGGGCCAAACGCGTGAATCGAGGCGATTCTTCCAACAACATTCACGGATCTCTAAAAACCTCCACCTGAGGGTTAACTCTTAAACAGATGCCGATCAAACGAAAGAGCGTTTGTCTTTCTTTTTCCTTTTATTTGCAATCCTTTGTCACCACTGTGTATTGCTTTCACCTCAATGTTTGCCTAGTGTCCTCCATCTCGTCTTACTTAACTGCTTAGACGTTCCTCCCGGTTTTATCCGTCAATTGACCCCGCATTTTTCTGAAAAATGTGAAAATCTCAATTTTGGCAGACGTTGCACGCGTCTAGCGAACGTTCTTAACGTGTTGTTAATAGTACTATATAATTACTCGTTATTTAAAATATTAGTGTAGTGGATTGCCCACATTTTTTTAAGAAACTTTCAAATTTAGCGTTAAATTTGATAGAATTTATTTTAATACTCGATGGGATGAGTAATGTGTCACATGGTGCAGTGCGAGTCGGGCGCTAAAGTTATCTACATTTTTAAAAGTCCAAATAAGTATCTTACATGCAGGCAAATTGCTTACGTTAATGCAAAGTGCTTTAAATACTAAGCTGAAAATCTTGCTTTACTTCTGCAACAATATTTTCTCGAGCTCTCATGTCATGACAAGTTCCTCGAGCCATTAACTAACTTAAACGATGGCCATTTTTCTTCGTCAGTGCACCTTTGACATCGATTTTAACACTACGTACATTTTGATATATTTCTGAAACTGGTTTTAGTAGTCCCTTGTTTCTTTCGACTAAACGAAATTTTTATGGGAATTAGTTTGTGGACAGATTTTTAGAGCATAATATGGACAGTTCTTGGATATTCTTTCGTTGTTTCTTTCTCTCGCACCTTTCGATTTGATGCGTGTTTAAATTTCCGAGCAGATGTATATTTAATTATATTTAATGACATTAAAACGTCCACAGTCGTCGTAGGAAACACTTTAAATTGGATATATTAATTTCCCCATCAACAGGTCCTTCAGCAACGCCCATCCAGTGACTCTGTCTTCTCTCGGTGCCACGAGAGGTAGGAACTTGAAGATTGCATCGCTGAAGGAACACGACTCTCCCTACAAGGAAAAATAATCAGCCAAAGTTTTCCTCAACTTGGAAAGAATCGGTTTGACGGCTCACCTTCATGCTCAGGATCAGAGGGCCATCCAAGGAACGTCCAGGAACAACCGTAAAATTCACTTTCCCTAAAATCAGAAAATTCAAACGTTTAGGACGAGTTTTGCCGATTTTCTCTGTCATGAATATAGCTCGTGTCATGGAAAGAAAGTATGTGACGTGCCAACTAGACGTTTCGATCCCATCACATAAAGAATCAAACTGTACAACGCTAACTGGTCGATGAAACGCATCGCTTTATGGATTACGCCTTGCAAGAGAAGGATCGGTATCCTGAGCTGTTCCATGAAGAAAACGAAGTGAAAAAATGAAGTACCGGAAAAACACGAAATGGAAACTATAGATGTTGGCTCACAATCGTAAAGACCACGTAGTAGAGCAGAGTGGTAGGCAGAAGAAACAGCAAGGTAGTGAAACACAAGGTTCCCATGAACAGCTGGTACACGTCGTAGGTGCAGGAATCTACGCGTTTTCGCAGAGGATTCCATTTCTTGCCGCGAAAGAGTCGCCAGTAGGAGATGAGGCCCACAAAGTTCAAACGATATAACCTGTGGCGAGGAAAGCGAGCTGCGTGATCATGTGCGCTCAGAAAAAAAAGCCACTTCTTCAAGACAGTTGTCAGCTGTCGTACACCTGAAATATTTATCAGGACTCCTGTGATCAAGCAAAAAGAAAATCGAGATTAAACCCACTTCGCCGCATAGGCGTAGAAGCAGTAGACGTGGAAGGTGGCGAAGGTGAAGAGGTCGCTGAGGATCCCCAGTTGGAAGGTCAGGCCCAGGACGCCACAGTAGAACACGCCGGCCAGCATGACTTCCAGCGCCGGCTTTATGATGTACAAGTAAGCTGTCCGGAAGAAGGCAAAAGGAAATCAATGACAGATGAGAGGTGCATGGACATGTGGCAAACTGACCTTCCCACAAGTAAATGTGGTAAGTGAAGAAGTTGCCCATGGACGAGCTCAGCTGGCTGTTGAGCTTGAAGCCCGCGGGATTTCCCATTAGCCAAACCAGCAAGCTCCGCAGATTGCCGACGAGGAGCTGGACCAGCGAAAAAAACTGGAAATTAGTCAGATAAAAAGCGGAAGTTTTAGGATAATTCCAGGATTAATCGATCATGCGGCAATTCTTCCTGGTCCTGATCAGTTCGGAGTTTTACGTTCGTCCATTCAAGGAAGACGTCCAGGAGGAGCACCGTGGAGATCGTCCTGTAAAGAACGGCGGTCAGTAGCAACCCCAGCAAGAAGTCTGCGAGAATCGCCGCTGACGTGTTCCAGAACCTGCAGCGAACGAAAGTGGATCCATCAGACTAAAGTCCGATCAAATGACCGGATACAGTCATGTCCCGCTATTGCTTCAGCTAAGATTTCAGGCAGGTGAAGTAAAACGAAGCGCGAGCAATTTACTGTTTTCGTTCAAAGGTGAAAGTGTGCTCGTACGTTGAATTTATCACTTTTTTTGTCACTGTATAGATGGTTCAAAGTACACATATAGTAAGTCCAATCTCGGGCAAAATTGAATAAGGCTATTCTGAATCACATAGGGCGTAGCTACAGTGCCCGTAAATATCGTATGGCCAAAAAAACTTCGAAAGAAGGTATTTGCAATTTCATTGTATGGTATAACCACTGGTTGGTGCAACGTCTTCGTGCACACAGATTGTACGTCATTTTCGTAATGATGCTGTATCTAACTCTGGTCGGGACACTACTGTGTCATACCTAGGTCCACTTGTTGGAGGCAGGAAATTTAAAATTGTTGTGTGTCCGCATGAATCCATACTAATCGTGTTTTATTTGAAGTAACCAAAACAACCTACAAAACAATCATTTAATACATGATCGTTAGCAATTTGAAAGTGGACTTACAATGTCTGTGCTTGTAACCATTGTGATACAGGTGTGCGTGTTCGATTTGTTTAAAACTTTTTACAGCCATTCACAGAATCGCAGAAAACACGCTATAATATTGAGTAAAATATCCCGAAATAATTTGAAAAATCTGCCCGAAATTTATGTACATTCGTGGTGTGGTGTCGATTCGAAACCGACGCAAGATAGGGCATGCCTGTATCTGACAATGTAAGAACTGCTAGAGGAAAACGCCTTTAAAAGTAACCTCATCTCTCTGCCAGGACTCGTCACGGATTTTACCAAGTAGTCCAGCTGCTGGAGGCGCGTCTTCAGCTGGGCGCAAACGCTGAATTTGGCGGTCCTACCGACGAAGAACGCCATGCCGCTGAAAGAGCAAGCAACTCCGATTGAGAGCCATCGGCGAAAACCAGGAAGACGCTTCGCAGGGTAAAACCACTTGCCTCTTGCACAAAAGCGCGCAGATGATCCCGGCGATAACCGCCACGCACGTCGCCAGTGCGCTCGATGCGGCAGTCCTAAATGCGGTGGTCAGTGACCGACTGCCGGCCAGCAACGTGAAATCCACCATGCCCGGAGCCTCGCTCAGAGTGGAGCCCCGAAAGTCGTGGAGGGCTGCGGACATAGCCTGGACCAGTGAGACTGAACGGCGGTCAGCGCGGCGGATCACCTCCGGATCTAGTCCTGTGAACAACGACGGGTCGTAGAGGACCAGGTCGCACCGCTCGGAAGGCGAGGCCACAAGGGTGCCCCCCACCCTGGCGCGAGCCACGTCCAGCTGGTGTGCGGCGGTCAAGCGCACGTGCAGCTGGACATGTTCGTCGCTGTCGGGGACACCGCGCTGCAACGAGGCAACCGGTGCGGAGGGCTCGAAGGAGCCCAGGAGGCGAATTTGGGACGTGCCGGGACTGCGCCGGACAGCGGCATGCGGAATTTGGTAAGGAATTAATCCGAAAATAAACACTGTTATTATTTGGTGGTCACTTTGAGGATGGGCCTGGCACCACCCCACCAGGAGCCCAGGGTCCTGGCAGGCCGGGAGCTCGTGCGGCACGAAGACTCGCAAGGCTATGTCCATGTTTGGTGCTGGATTCAAGCACAGAGATTTCTGAAATTGAAGTAAAATTTATAGCATCTTTATTTTTAATCACATTTTCCTGATTTTGAGATCCCCCTGGCCTACATATACCCAAACCTCAGTGATGACATGTATATGCACACCATAATAAGTAGACAATGTTATAACAAAAGTTGGACATGAATAATTTTTAGTCCCACAAAAGCACATTTTCAAAAATGAATATTTTGCAAAATTGGATTATGACATCATACTAGAACATCTCCTGCTGTAGCTGTTCAAATTGGCGCCTGACCTTTGAACCAGGCTGAACGCATCGAGTTTCTTTCACACCATCGTGCCAACTGGATGTTCAATAACTCTAAAACCGAACGACAAACAAGGAGTAAGCTAATGTAAGTTTCTGCTCATTTTTACAGCTTGTTTTCTGCAACGATTTCGATCGCAGATGAGTTTGTCTTACGCAGGGATTTTATAAAGGACTGCGAACGCGACAGCATTGTCGACGCGGTTTCTAACCATGAAACGATGAATCTAGATCCTAACCAGCAAATGGGTGGGCTGTTTTACACTGGAGCTGGCGAGCTGCGCAACATGTAGCCACTGGTAATTTAAAAACAAAACACGTATTTTTAAATGCGAATAACGTTATCTTTATAAATTGAGACGATTTTGAAATTATCTTTTTGCTATTTATACTGCAGTTAAAACAATTTTGAGGAACTATGTTTCGTCGCGTGCGGACACTGACGCGCAAGAACACTTTCACCCGCCAAACTTCACTTTGCGCAAAACTGCATTCTGTGGTGGAAGTTCAACCTCGTCGCATCGGGAAAATTCGGGTAAGACACACAAATGCAGATTAAAACTCACGCTGTACTATATTATGGCACTGTCGGCAACTTTAAATGCCAAAACAGTCGCTTGAACTACGGTATTTGTCAATTGGGACAAGATTCTGGTTGAAATTCTGAACTTTGGAACACTGAGCAGTGCCGAACTCCTGGCAGTTCAGTGTTCGTCTATTCGTCTACAGGTCTATTCGTACCTGTTTCTCGAAATGACTTAAATCAATGATAGACGAACTACGAGCTGAAATCCATGAACCCGTTTTGTGATATTTTAGTGGAATGTCAATTTTGAGCCTCGGAATGACCTTGGTTTTCCCGCCATTTTGGTGGGCATGGTTGCAGCGCCCCCTTTGCGCAAGTAAATGTTTGGATATCGTGGAATTCATGATGATGGTTCACCATTCTTCACCAGTCAAGTTTCGATGGATATTCAGACAAAAATAATGAAACTGTTTAATGGGATTATCTTGACGTTCGATGTCAATTTGCAATAAACTTTTTGACGATGGACGAGGAAGTAAGCCGACAGCCGATAGCCGAGACAAGCCGTCAGCCGAATCGAGCCGTCAACTGAGGTTCTGTGGATCTAGCGGTTGGTTCGATGTCGTCTGGAAAATTTACCGAAGTTTTGAAATGAACGGGTAAAATGGTATGGTATCACAGTCATGGTTGTATCGCAGACGGTACATGCGCGTCTGCTCAGTGCACTATAACAAAGGTCACATCGGGGGGAAATCGGTAACAGTTATTCAACAGGATAAACATGGACCCCACTGAGGTTACATATGGTCCAACCCATGAAATATAAAGGGTAATTATACCGAAAATTTAGCGATAAATATATGCCCCCTTGCAGAAATATAGATAGTATAAATAGAAATAATAAGATAGCAAGGTAAGTATCATTGCCAAGTTGCTCAAAAAATTATTAGAATTAGCTGGCAAATGAAATGAAATAAAGCTGCTAAACTAAAGTTGTTATTAGGCCTAGGACAAAGTGTGCTTATAATGTGTGATGTCATTGGACGCACTGCAAGTGTATATTGGTTTTAGATAAAGGTTGACCACGACTGTGGTCTGGTGACAGGTCGGTGTCAATCGGCATCGATCTTTATCACTGCAAGTGAATTAGATTTACGTAAAGGTTGATCACGACTGTGGTTTGGTGACAGGTCGGTGTCAATCGGCATCGATATTTGTCATTACAAGTGTATGGGTTTTACGTAAAGTTGACCACGACTGGTCTGGTGACAGGTTGGTGTCAATCTGCATCGATATTTGTCATTGCAAGTGTATGGGTTTTACGTAAAGGTTGACCACGACTGGTCTGGTGACAGGTCGGTGTCAATCGGCATCGATCTTTATCACTGCAAGTGTATGGGTTTCAGATAAATGTTGACCACGACTGTGGTCTGTGACAGGTCGGTGTCAATCGACATCGATATTTGTCATTGCAAGTGTATTGGTTTTACGTAAAGGTTGATCACGACTGTGGTTTGGTGACAGGTCGGTGTCAATCGGCATTGATCTTTATCATTGCAAGTGTATGGGTTTCAGATAAAGGTTGACCACGACTGTGGTCCGTGACTGGTCGGTGTCAATCGGCATCGATCTTTATCATTGCAGGTGTATATTGGTTTTAGATGAAGGTTGACCACGAATATGGTCTGTGGATAGGTCCGTGTCAATCGGTATCGATCTTCATCATTGCAAGTGTATATTGGTTTTAGATAAAGGTTGACCATGAC
>JAQFYZ010002527.1:0-16673 GCA_034695085.1 Cylindroiulus punctatus | reverse complement strand
TGACAACCTGTTTATTTATTATATTTCATTGGTTATCAGTTTCCATTTAGGTAATGCAGTTGTATTATTTATAATGTGAATGAATAAATCATTAAACGAACATTGCATTATAGACAAACATTTACAACGCAATCACTTCAGCTTCAGTACTGATGAACATCGATCTGAGCAGTCACAATACAAAATTCTACAAACAGTTGTGAAGTTGCATTATAGACAAACATTTACAACGTAATCACTTCAGCTTCAGTACTGAAGAACATCTGAGCAGTCACAATACAGAATTCTACAAACAGCTGTGAAGCCCCTGAAAACATTCCATGCCACTGACCCAAACGAATACAGTAGAAAAAGTGCTCTTTTACAGACAGGATCTGATTTAATTCTTCAACTTCAAGTACAACACAGTACACACAAGACACGAATGATGTTGCCTCTGAGGTTGGAAAGTATAGTAGTTAAGGATTATATCGATGCTAGTGCCACAAGGCCATCGAGTTAGACAGCGATGGGGGTTGATGTTGTTGGTCATGTAAAAAATGGGGTCAGTATTCGTCAAATAGGGCCTGCATGCAGTTGCAATCTCTGTTAATCCGCTCGAATTGATGTTTTTCAGCCTTGGATAAGTTCCAGTATCGTTGTTAACGGTTAATAACAAGCATTGGTTGTACAATATTAACAATGGACCCATTTCCTTTGGTTTCAGAACACCGCCGACTCTGACCGAACCTGGTTGACCGTCGTTGCAGGGACCATGGCGGCGCTGCCATGAGACGCCGCTAAGCAACCGTCCTGCTGCCAGAATGGGGGCCAGTGCTTCGGCCACATTGAAGGGCGACGTGTCCACTGCTCTATCGCCAAGGTGTCCGGCGGCCATCCACACGCCGTTGACCAGCTCGGGCACCTCGGACCACCTCTGCGCCCTGGGCCGGGTGGCGGACAAGAAGCGCAAGATCTCCGGCTTCGCCACCCTGCGCAAGAAGCTCATCCGGAGGAGACGCACCAGCAAGTCTTTCGACCACGCCAAAGTCATGCGTGAGTTTGTGTCGGGCTGGGGCGGCTGGGAGCTGAACGCCCTGGCCGAGGAGTATGATGCCGGAAGCGCCCTCAAGGACCTGGTCGTCCAGGCTGACTTGGCCCGGCCGCCTGCCCCCACTTACAAGCAGGACCTTGCTGAGCTGTACAACTACAAGTATTGCACCGATGTGGACTTGATGTTCCGTGGGGCCTGCTTTCCAGTACATAGGTGAGTATCTCTTCGGCATGACTGTTGTTGTGCCAAGGGGCCTGAAATGAATCCATTGAATGTCTTATTGAGTAAAATATAGGTGGAGTGTCAAATTCAACACGAATCCAGGGTAATATTTCTTGTAATCTATGTCTGTCATAATATTTGAATTTTAGGAACGCTGGTTGCAAAACTGGACTAAACTTTCCTTGATTTTAAGACGGTGAACGTGTCGAGTCACGTATTGAATGTCCAGTTTTGGATAAAATTGAGTTAATCGTTAACCTACTTTGTACATGTAGTCAACACACGTACATTACATAAATATACTCCAACTAAACTTTGAAAATATGAAGTAAACCATCGCTGTATCAAAAAGAAAGCAATGGGTGTATTCGAGCTAGGTTCGATATCACGTGTGCAGCTGTACTGTATCAAGTTCCATCAATATCAAGCTTTTTTCCCTCGGTGCTTACTTGATTGCTTCACCCATCATGGTCTTATGCTCCACTCTTTTCAAAGAGGCCATTCAAAGTTCAGCGAAGTGATTGAACACGTCAATTACATACTGGGAACGTGATTAACTGCGTTGACTTCGCATTAATTATTCAAAAGCGTTTTAGAGTCGGCCTGTTTATGTCGAGTTAAACGTCAGACTCAATCAGCTTATAATAAGAGCGCAGCTTAAATATTGAAACAACAATTATTCGCTAATTGTTGTTTTGCAAGTTGCTCGATGCAAAGACATTCACCATTACATGTACTTGTGTTGTCGTATTTTTTGCTGGGAAGATGGGAAGAGTTAAAACACATTTTATACAGTAGTGCAGTATATTAATACCGCATCTTTATTACATTGCTGTATAGAAACATATATTCGTTACAAGTATGATTTTTCTTATGAGATTGTAGGGTTCATAGCTCCTTACAAAGGTAACAGCAATTTTAGAATTTGGTGCTAGGAATTGATGTTAAAAAATAATGTGAGTTTAGGAATTTTTCTGTTACGGTTCTACAAAAGCGGTTCTGCAGCATATTTAATTATGGTGCCACGACAAAGCATATGCCTATGATAAACATGTATATATTGCAGATTTCGGTGAATAATGCTGTAGTCTGCACAGCATCTGTTACTTATGATTTAGTTGTCTTCCTTACATGATTTTCTCAAGTAAGAGCTTTCATGGCAAGAGCGACTGATAAATTCATGATTTTTTTATGCTGACATTCTTAATTTTTCATTCTCACTTAGGGCGTTGCTGTCGGCACGCTGTCCTTTTTTCCGTGACCTGCTCACCAAAGTGCCCGGCTACGGCGCGCAGGTCAGCGTCGACCTGCGCTCAGCCAATTTCCCATATGGCGTGGACATCGCTACTTTCTCAGCCCTGCTGCGCTACCTGTACACTGGTGACTTTCGCGTTACGGATGCTCGCCTGGACAACTTGGATGTGCTCATCCGCCTGGGTGAGGAATTTGGCACACCGAACCCTTTGGAACACGACCTCCGCTACCTGCTGGAGATGGGCGAATATGCGGACTGCGTTCTGGTCTTCTCGGCCAGTCAGGACTATGCACAAGGTGGAGTCTCCACAGACCCATCGACTCCCTCGACGGCGCCTTCTGTGGTACGCGATCTCAGCAGCGGACTCGTCAGCGAGTACGGCTTCACGTCGCACAAACTGGAGCTTCGCTGCCACAAGGCCATCTTGTCGGCTCGCTCCCCCTTTTTCCGGAACCTCATACAGAGGCGAGCGAAGGCAGGTGAGGAAATGACCGAAAGAGCATTGCGCACGCCCACCCAAATCGTGCTTGACGATTCTGTGATCCCGTGGCAATATGCGCGCGTACTGCTGCAGGCCATATACCTGGATACGGTGGACATGAGCTGCATTCTGCGGAATTCCAGCTCCACCAGCAGCCTGAGTGAAGTGCAAGCGATGGTTGCCGGGCGACGCCATCCATCGCTGGCAGAAGAGGCGATGGAGATTTACCAAATAGGGCGCTTTTTGGAATTGGACATTCTAGTGCAAGGCTGCGAGGACATTATTGCCGAAAGCCTGACCCTGGAGAACCTCGTGCCGATCTTACGTTGGAGCGAGCAGCCTCATGGCTCGGCGTGGGTGCACCGACAAGCTCTCCACTTCCTGAGGGAGGAGTTCCAGGCAATCACTAACTCGTCGGTGTTGCACGAGCTGGAGAAAGCCCACATGATCGATGCGCTGCAATCGGACTTCTTGCAGGCCAGTGAGTTGGATGTATTGCAGGCTGTGCTCAAGTGGGGCGAGCATCAGCTGATGAAGCGCGTGGAGGAAAGAGGTATTGTTGATCGTTATGGCTTTGACATTTCCGTGGAAGAACCATTGAAGTTGTTATAATGTCCAACAGTTTCCAAAGCACGAAAAATAATTTTTGAGAAAATATTCTAACCTCGTTGTTTTGTTTTCACGTTATAGAGCCAAACCTTCTTAGCCACACGGCACACAGTGTTGCCAAAAAGGGCGTCAAGAAGCGGGACTTAAGTGATGTGGAGTTGCGAGATATTCTATCAGAGTTGTTGCCACTTGTGCGTGTTGACCATGTGCTACCCCCTAACAACGACATTTTGTGCAATGCTATTAAACGAGGACTAGTGAGCACGCCTCCATCGCACATGATTGGAGACGACAGTAATAATGCAGTTAGCCATCGCATCAGTGCGTGGATCCGAGGCAAGAATAATGGACTGTTTGTTAAACCTCGCCTGTTTACACCATATGGCGAGGAAGTGAAGGTAAGAGCGTGTTAATACATATTCCACACTGCAGTGCGACATCCTAAGCTTGAGGCCTCAACCGTCCTTATTCCTATAATCCCTGTAATTCCCTATGTTGTGTTTAATTAATTATTTGTAAGGAACAAAGGAATGGGTCGATTCACCCCCACACTTAGAATATGTGTACATGAGTAGTTTTTCCTGAGCTTTTGTATCACCAAATGTACTTAAAAACAGTGAAAATGAAATGCAGCAATGAAAACTCAACGAAACTATTTGAGACTTCTACAGTATTTGAGAGGATAATGTGTACTGCAATTTCACCGAATAATGATTGTATCAGGCTGTTTTGCAGTTTGCTAATTGTTGTTTGGTTTTGCTCAGACACAAAAGCAGCGTTTTATAATTGTTAATAATGGTTTTGTTCCTCTCACACATTGGCTGGAATTGTGAGAAATATGGATGGGAATGCGAGGTTCTCCACCTACGTTTTCATTGTTCAATAACTTTAAAATCGCGAAAAAATAATAATGCAAATCTACCATAATTTTTAACTTTTATGTCATTTCTCAGGCACTGCTAGACGACCAGGCTCTCCAGGAAATGGAGCACATGAGGCTACGTATGGTGAGAATGTCGCACATTCCTGATACGTTGTACATGGTTGACGAGAAGGCTGGGCAATCAAGACCATCCCATTCGTACACGACGACAAGCCCCTACAGCAGTGGACTGGATATAGTGGCAGGGGCAGTTCCAAGTAAGAAAATGTTATTATTTATGCGGGAGTCAGATGGTTGAGATTGATTATTAAATATGTTCACCATCAGGCATACTTGATGATAATGCAAAACCTAGCAACCCTAATGGCATTTATTGTAATTTCTTATAATTGCTTGTGAGCTTGTAGATCCTGTAACCTCTTGTGGTGGTGTCAACATGCCATTACTTTATATTTATATCTTGCATATTGTTCACATCTGAGTCTTTATCTTACATACAGTTCCGGATTTCGAAACAATGCAGGCCATGCTAAAGCGTGAGCAGGAATTAAGGCAGGCACCTGCTGCTCAACGGGCCTATGGCCTGCCCTTGTCCAGCCGATGGGACATCACTAAACAAATCCAACTGCGAGTAGTGCGGGAATTTAACTTGCCAGATGCAGTCGCCGATGTTTTGCACAGTGCCAGTCAGTATTGCGCCTACACCGAGGAGGACAGGGATGCAGAGCGAGTGGAGCCTGTGCAAATGATGGCTAGGAAGTCGGCGTGCTACCATAGACAGCGGATGGCCATACCATTTTCAAGGGAAACGCTGCCTTATGCGCCAATTGCAGATAACTATCGTACAATAGACGTAAGTTAACTTTTACATTAGAATTGGTTACATACAGTATTTTTATCTATCACTGTTTTTTAAATTATGGTAGATGCTATTTAAGCATGTTAGTAAGTTTCATCAGAAATTCATTAGGAAATGATTTATTGATCCGATTGGTGGATAAAGTTGTTTGATGTTGCATGAGATTCTTTAATCAGCTTTGTGAGACCTAAATGTGTCTAGAATCAAATTATCATGTACGTGAAACCTGAAATCAGGTGTCAGTTATTGAGATGGTAAGGCGCTGGGCATAAATTTTCCCATGGAATAAGTTGCCTTCTCATTAAGAAATTTCCCATTACTTTTAGACACAAGCAAGTGCGTGCAGCGAGGGTCATCTTAGTGACATCATGCCGGATATTGCCATGGCCACGGCCTCATTCAACCAGCTCCATTTGCATGAAGGCGAGATGGAGCTCGATTTGGGGGATGGAACCAAGCACAATTCCACTGGACCAATGTTTTTATAGCAATTAATGAGACATAAGTGAGTGTGAGCGTGTGAGTGCTTGTTCGGGGATTCTTACCTTCGAACATGAATAATACTTTCGCTGTTTAGTTACAACATATATTCTCGGTGCAGTTGGAAACTGCTTCATCACCATCGACGTCATGCATCACAAGCAATGCTGTCAGAGAAAACGTTTGAAACATGGGAGCAAATTTGACGACCTGAGGCCCAAGTTTTTTGAATGGCCAAAGGCAATGTTGAATGTTTTCATACATTTTTACCACGTTGGATTTTATCTGGCAAGCAGCTCACAAAAACGGCGAGCGGATATGTGATTAACTGTGTTTGGTGTGCAATTTATCGTAATACACGAATCTCTGAATGCTCAGATATTCCTTAGTTGTTGCCTTCAAGCATCTTATTTTTCGGTCTCTTCCATCATGTAGCAATCCAACCACTGGTTATTATTTTGTGGAAAAAAAATCATTTTAATTTCCACTTGATCTAAAAATACCTAAATTTGAATGTATCCAAAAATCTAAAACTGAAATGAACATTATAATACACTGGTCATTTCATTTCCTTTAATTCATTAATTTCGTCTCACATCAAATAGAGGGTGGGATTTTTCTTTTCTGCAGTGTATGTACATTGTAATCATGTATTTTTCACCACCTGAACATTAGGCAAATAATTTCGAACGGTAACACTAAATTTCATTTAATAAAATTTAATGATGATTACTGATCTAAAATTATGGAAGCCATTCCTATTATTTTACATTAAAAGATGGAGCAGGAACACTCGTGTAAATGTTATGCTTGTCATATTGCTGCATCCCTTGGCAACTTTACTTTCGATAAGAAAACAGTTTCCTTTTTCTGTCAGGGCAGTACGTGCACATCAAGCAGTTTTCTGTTAGAAGGTTTATCTGGGTTTAGCATGAAGAGATACGTGGATTACTCCTGAAAATGGCTTTCTTTGCTCGCCGTTTCCTCTCCATGTTGAATTTTGATTCGCATTTTTTCGTCCAGATATTCTATGCAGGTCCGACGAGTGGACTTGGGAATGGCGAAGCCACAATACAGTCCTGGCGTGCAGTAATAAGGTCTTCACCTCATCTCTTGTCATAGTGTAATGTATTGGCAGGTGATCTCTTCATGGGCTAATGTGCCTTTCTCATCGTCTTTTTCACAAATCTCCTCCTCTTTCAGATGTGCTTGTCTTTTTGACTGGTGAACTAAGGTGTCCACGATGCTCTGGAAATGCTCAAGCTTCCGTTTAACGGATAGTGGTAAAGCAGGTTTTTTTCCAACATCTCCTTAAGGTCCATCGGTATACATGTATATTGATGTTTGTGGTTGAACAATGCCACACATTAGGACGTTACGTATTGTCACTCAAATTGAAACCGTCTCCTGACGAACGAATTTTTGGTAATGGTACTTTAATATGATTCTGGCACATAATTCAATTGATTTAGCATTGGGACATGCTTGATGTTGGCAAAGTTAATGGCTTTACTCAAAAATGTAACTAATTTCAAATTTCTGATTGTTATGATATTATTCCGAGCATCGTGCCCATGTTTGTGTGTGAAAAAGTCTAAAAGTGCACTACGAATCCTCTTTTATTTCTTTGCTACTCTGTCAACATGCTTTGAATACACTGTATCACCTGTACATGTAATTATCTAGGTCTTCGTGTGTAATTTCATATGGCATACGTTTCATCTGGCCAAAGCCAGAGTGTCCAAAAAACTGAAACACAAATTCAGAACTTGTGAAATGGTCATTAGGATTCCATCGAGGTGACTATGATCCTAGAGTTTTAGTCTGGCACTAGACGAATTCTAAAATTCAAATTAAGAGAAAAAGTCCATTGATGCAATTTGATGGTACCCATTGGGGTTTTATTTTTGGATCGTTTATAATGGTAGGCAAGTGTTATTTCGAATTTCAATACTATGAAACGAATTACATATAGAATTTCATGAAATTAATGATTTGTGTGCTTCACAGTGACACAGAATATGATCACATTTCTAAATGATGATTACAACTTTCTAAAATGTTCATATGTAAGATTGTGTAATAAATTATCAAACTTGCATCAGGCAGTGAATCCCATTACATTCTCTTTACTTGATAATTGTTCTGGATAATTTTTTTTATTGATAACAAATACTAGACACTTTTAGGGGTTATCCAGCTAGTGATGAATTTCTTGCAGTTTGTTTTTTGTGCAGAAGTAAACGTGCATGTACAAATGAATATTTTCCCATCTGTATATCTGAACTATTCACATAAAATCAGTGCTGCATGCATTTGTTTCAATGATGTAAACTACTCTGATTACGATGAACAAAACTACTTACCATTCTGCTCTTGCTGTAGTAATAATTTCGTTGCTCAACAATTGTTTATTGGTTGCTTCAGCTATTTCGAGAAAAATGTTTATAATTTTCTAAAATTTCAAATTGGCATTGTTATAAAGGGGTATTGGTGCGCGTACAAAACATGTGTTATCGTACATCCTATTTCTTTGATAGTTTGGCAATGCCAAGTGAGTTCGGTAGTCTCCAAATGTTAATTCTATGCAGCTGATAGAGAGCTAACTTCCATCGGAAATTTGTCATAATGAAATTTCTATTTGACCTGGCGATGTGCATTTTAATTTGTTTAGGGAATGCAAAACGCTGTATCTGCAGTGCTATGATAATATTCTTGGAAATATATTTGCATGTATGTTCAAAACTTTTGCTGATGTGGATGATTCGTTTAGTTTCCCCTTGAAAAAAACTGCTAACAAGGCATACTTTACATCGATTTGCACTCGCTTTTAATGCTATGCCATTTGGACAAAATATGCTCGATTTGATCAAGCACTAATACATTTTCTGAAATTTAGTATTATTCTATAATGATACGATTGTGACATTTGCTTTCCAAGGTACAATCGGTTAGTATTTTTTCTTACAATATCCCAGTCCTGTTTCATATTCTCTAAAAAAAAGTGAATGTCGGCTTAGCGTTAAAAGTGTAATGAGAAAATTCTGTTACTAAGGTATACACAAGTTAGCAAGTGTATGCCATTTTTACAGTTGTCCATGGATTGTCTAGTTGAGGGGTCTGACAGAGATGCTTCAAACTTACTGGTAGCCAATATACAAATTTGGTTTTATTTATGGCGGCCCATTAGCTTACATTGTAAAAAGTTATTTATATCTACTAGGAGGTGGTTTATGGATTTAATTTCTCATTTTTTGACTGAGATCACCTTGATAATGTCTACTCAAGTCGGCTTACCATAATCATGTTTCTGCTGAATTTCTGAATTTAATTTCTTGTACATTCATCCGTGTATTATAACAACCTCTGTCGACTTGTACTTGCCTCTTGAAAGTGTGGGAATCATGTTTTGCTGATGACTGCCCCGTGATTGGGGGTCAAATTTGATAGACCTGATTCAGTTATTTATTGATATTTTTGCCAGGTTTCGTTGCTTGCTGTGGATATATTGGTGTTTGGCATTTTATAGCTTATTTGCATGCTGTGAACACGTTGATGTACGTGTTTGGGTCTTTTGATGTCACATTCGGTAGCCATTGATTGTGTGACTAAGTTTCTATTTTTTACATCGGATGTAAATTGAAAGTGTCAGACCCCTCGTGTTTGTCGCCACTTGCAACATTTTCTTGACCCAGGATCTTTTGGAATGGCTAAATGAATTCAAGTCGCAAGATACTGCTTAGTAGTCAATATTGTTTCACCCAAAGAGTAATCTGATAATGGGCTAACTAGCTCAAAAGTACCCTCATTGTTCACCCTGGCTAATTGTTGTGTGGGCGTATGTTTGTGACCATTTTATCATCTTGGACAGATCAAGGTATCCTCATTAAGGCTGGAGTCTTTGCTGGCTGCAGCAAACTTGCCCTAAGGCTGTTCAATGGACATAAGCTTAATGCTTGTCTGATCCCGCCCACGTCTTTATTCGCACTTGTTTCTAGCCCATTCTTTTTCACTGTTTTGGAATGGGTGCTTCTGGAATAAATGGTTCGTGGCCGCGCCTTTTGTATGTTGCCTTGGTTTTGACCCCGCCCTAATGAAAACACCTCGATCTGTCCAGGTCTGACCAGCCCCGCGTGGACGATTCCAACAAAAGGCTCCGTCCATGCAACTGGTGTTTTTATTTTGGATTGGTTGGTTTTTAAAACGTTAGACAATAGAAGCTCAAAATAAGCGCACTTGTCTATTTTGATTACTCATACCATGCGAATACCTTTGACAGAAACTCAATGTAACTTATATCCTATTAAATCATTTTGCAGGTTTTAGCACCATTGTCTTTACTATTATTAAGAATTTGACGGAATTTACACCATTCAGAAGCAAGATCTATCTATGGATATCTTTATTTTGCATTGTATTCGCCTTGTCCAGACAACGATTTTGTGCCGCGATTTGCAGAATGCTTGGTAAATTTGTTATTTTAAAGTATTTCAAAATGCTGCGCATTCTCAAGAACTAAAGATTTCTTGGATTATGGAAACATAGTTTATTGTTAAACACAATAGTCTCTTCTAAAGAATCTTCTAATAGTGTCTTCAAATTCCAATTTTGAAAAGTATTCAAACTATGCGAAACACAGAAACCTTGCATTTTATGCATCAAATCTGCATTTGTATTTGACAAGGTCTATTGACGTGGTGATCCTAAAATATACGAATAATTTCACAAAAGTTTAGACAACAAATCAGTTCATTTCTTGGTGTTTTACTCACCAGACCGGCAGTGACCTTTTGTATTTTCCAAAGTTTGAATTTGCCGCTCAAATACTATAGCGTTGATTGCTTGAATAAAGGCACGTGAAGATGCGCGACAAACTTGGCAACAATGGCAACGGTTGAAAACTTTAAAATCATTGCAGTGTTCTAATGCGTGGGATTCGTGTTAAATGTATAACACGCATAATTCCAAAAATACAAGTATTTTTCAGTTTTTTTTTGTTTTGAAAAGCCTACACAGGGAGGAAGGATGACCTGGCATTCAATTTTTGAACATTTGAATTGTCGTTTTGAAAAGCGGCGAAAGATGGCGCTGCGAGCCTCGCTAGGACGCCGCCTAGCGGTAGCGTTCTCTCACCCTTGTCAGTTATTATTTCAGGGAACTTCGAAGAGTTCGCTTGTGTTCATTGCGCTTTTCCCGTATAGTGGTGTTTGTACAAAGGAGCCAAAAATCATTGGATTTTCTGCGCGGAAAAAGCAATTTGATAAGCATCTGCACGCCGCCTATTCGAAGGTAAACATCGGTTTTTCTTGTTAACTCGAAGTTTATGGGTTTATTTTCTTACCGTAGCTTTTGCACGAATGCAACAGTGGTTGCTTTGCAGGCGGGGATTCTATTTTTTCTTTGGTCGCTTTTTTGACTTTTGGTCCAGAAAAAATGAGCGGCTTTCAAAATTTGAAAGCAAACAAAGGAAGACCATTGCTATCACCATGATTTCGTTGTTTATTTACGCATGCATCGAATTTTTTTCTGCCGGTTATGCGCGCATAATTCCAATTTTTCAGCTAATTTGCTATCCAGAAAATTCCAATTTCCAACATGGCGCCTAAGGTTCCATTGGGTTTAGTAAGCATGCCCTGAAATGCCCTTTCAACCCTTTGTAGTAATCGCCGATTTGTTGCGACTGTATGGATGCTCGATGAATTTTATCGTCGAAAAATAGGTTCTGGAAGAGTACCGACGTGGAATTTTATTTAAAATTCGTATACCCCGCTGAATTTAAAGGGGAACATCAAAGGAAAAATGGGCTAGTCGTGCACTGGGCTTTACCGGCTTTTCAAGTTTTATTTGATAATTACAGAACAAACATAGAACGAGGGCTTGAAAATGTGAATGTTGAGGTCAAAATGCACAGTTGGAAAACGTGATAAAACAATTTTAAATTTCTACTTCGTGCTCCACGCAAAAATTGATGTAATCCAAGGAACTATGGTACCAGTACTTTTGAAATTATTTTTACATTCTTAAAATGCTGGGTACGGTATATTGTGCAGTTTTCTTTTTTATATTTCAGAACAGGTTCTGAATCACTTTCAAAGTAAAAGTAAAAATATCATTTCATAACCAGTTTCAAAACGGGCAAGGTAGGCACATACCAAAAGATAGCCTCTTCATCCGATTACTGGTACTGTATATGCAATAAGATGTTTGGAATGCTCATATGGGCTTGTGCTCGCGATTATCTTACTGATTCATGTTTGAATAAGGTTGGCTTACCCTACCTTCAGTGGGTGATACATACATTGGCTCAACGTAAAATTGATACACCCATTACGTACAACTACTTTGATCGCAGTTACTTATCGCAAATAAAAGTGCAACTATAAGGTGAAATTGTATAATATTGTAATATGTATTTAATTACATATCAGTAAGCAAATAAGCACCATAATTTCATAAAATTTATGAAAAGACAAAAACTGGATTTCCTTCATTTACAATATTATGCAATTTCACCTTATAGTTTCCCTTTGATTTGCAATAATTAATTGTGATCACAGTATTTTAATGGGTGTATCATTTTCACGTTAAGCCACACTATTATGTCATTTTCAAGGATCAATACTTTCCTGTACGCATGGGAAATTTGCTTGTAGTCACTTATTGACACGATCTCCATTTTTTCCCCAATGATTCACACCTGATAAGTTGTGTAAATCGTTGCATTCAGCCTCTACTTTGCCATGCCTGCCAATTCGTAGCTGGCGCTAAAGTATTTTGATTACGGTCTTTGCTGGAATGTAAATTACGAGGTATGATGCGAGTTAAATTTCATTAATTTCGAGCAGATTGAACAAAAAGAAGCCTCACTATATAGCTGCGTTCATGGAATAACCATGATGGAAAGTGCAACATTCTGTGCAAATACACTTTAAATGCTGTTCCTCCGGTGTCAGTTGCAGCTCATATTTTAACCATTGTAGCATTAAAGGCAAGACAGTATCAAATAATGTTGCACATATCCAATACAAAGCATGAGTATGCATTCAAGCCGATTAGTAGACTTTTTCCCAGAAGGTATTGAATAACTTGACTGAGTGGATTATATTGTAATGCATAGGTGTATGCATTACATGTCTGCATAAGCAGATAATGATAGTAAAGCACTTTCCCATAATGAAATGTGGTTGCCCAAATGGATGAAATGGATAACAGTAATTTGCCTTGCTATGCTTTCAATCTCCAAAGGATGCTCAGTTTTGACTTGCAAAGTATGCAAATAACTGGTCATTATCTCTATATCGAAAATCCCATATTAGGAGACTAT
Organism: Cylindroiulus punctatus; assembly: GCA_034695085.1. Lineage (NCBI taxonomy): Eukaryota > Metazoa > Arthropoda > Diplopoda > Julida > Julidae > Cylindroiulus > Cylindroiulus punctatus. The sequence goes on along the minus strand of JAQFYZ010002527.1, from coordinate 3,527 downwards.
ACTTCCTGCTGTTGGACAAAGTACAAGCTAAACCCAATGGTATGGGGACATGCTTAGTTTATTTAGCTTTACTTTGAAACACCTAACTGCACACCATTGGTGTCTGGTTTTAATGGTAATATGACATAAAATGAAATTGGAAAGGTCTGTGTATCTAGGACTAGGCCTGCTGTATATGGAGGCCAAACGGCCTTGCCAGCATTGTCTGTGAAATAACAAACAATTTTTAATTAAATGGTAAGGACACAGCGAGTTTATTGCATCGCATAATGCGTTTGGCAAAAAGTTTATTCGGTTCCTAATCCGATCCCAAGTAAACGATCCTGGATGGTAGTTATTACATGCAAGTTGCTCGTTCTTCTTTTATTGCGAAACCTGAAGATTGGGGCAGTGGGGCACATTTTTATTGTCGCTCCTAAATCCTAATTTGTTCTTGAAGAAATGCGATGTTACTGTGGAGGAAAGCCCATTTCAGTGATAGAGACTATGAAATAAATAAATGAACGAGTATGCTGATAATAGAAACTTTCCCTATTTAGGTGAAGCTCTAAGAATGAGCATCACGTAATAAAGTAACTTTCTGGAAGAAAGTGTTTGTAGTTTAGAAAGGAAATGACGGATTTGCATATCAGGTGTGTAAAGGGTAATCGTGGGAGGCTGACAAATATGTTAACTGGTAGCAGTCGTTTCAATTGATTTTCATTAGCGCACGCATTTAATGCTATTCCAACAAAGACTTAAGCTAATAATCCCCCAGATTATGGTGCAATCCGGATTTATAGTGCGTAAGCCATATTGGGATAACCTTTGTCTGCACACGGTAATGGTCATTGAAAGAATGTCTCACGTTGCCATAAATTTAAATGGTGAATTGAAAAATAGCTCCATGGCGGTTTCTGCCTAAACTTTCTATTTGATTGTAATATTTTTCTCAAACAAAGGGATCATGCATTAAACATCGAATTGCAGAACTTGCAAGGACTCGTGCATGGATGCAAAGCCTGTGCCAAGCATTAATTCAGTCAAAAAATCAAGTTTTGGGAATGTTAGACGCCTATGAAAAACAAAGAATGCTCGTTATCCTTTAAAACGACTTTCTGAAGCTGCTGCGTTCAGGATCCAGTGTCTTCTGTATTTGATGTGTAGCAGCCAACTTCATTGTCGATGCTGAAGTCATCAGCTTGACTTCCATCTGCAATTAGATCATCTGCTGGCTTCCACATTTGCCCCTGGTGAACCCGGCGTACTCTCCATTAATGTTAATGAAATTTATCCCGCAGGCATCCCCTGGCCAGACAGTTTACAGTGTGATCGATTTATCCTACGATCTATCTGCACTGCTGTTTGCTAGAAGCATTTCACTTTTATGAAGTTGGCTGGTTGTTGGACAAAATGATTGAAAAGTGTTTATATGCTATAGATCTAGCTGGATGTTGTTTAACGACTAGCCTTATAAATGTAGGCTCCCTCCTTCTTCGTAAATTATTTGGACCAACATAATCACTGAAATTCTGAATGTAGCCTTGTGACAACTGCCATATACAGGGCGAGTCAACACATGTTACCACTTACACGTACAGTATGTTCTTATTATTTATTCGATAAATCATGTTGTATTATAACACTGAGTGTTTAGAACTTAATGCAATGAGCTATCCTTCTTTTCTCCAAACTGTGTGGCCAGACTGTCTGAAATGGTGGTAACATATTTTTGTCTCACTCGATATATTGGCAACTGGTGGCATGGGGTAGTATACTAACTACAGATTAGGTCACCGTCAGCTAAATCATGCTAAGCTGAGGACATTGAAAGTTGCTTGCACGATTAAATTTGACATTGCATTCCATTGATGACTAAGTAATGACTTGCCATAAGGATCGTATAACCTTTAACGTATTATTGTGAGTAGGTTTCTGATCATGAATGTTCTGGTTTGTGATGAGTGTGCAGTGATCGATCCAGTTCTTCTTATACCGGAAGTCGCAGAAATAGAATCTTAGTCATCCACACAGCTGCAATACGATTGACTAATCGATGGAATTAACAGTATTTTTAAATGGTGCATCACCATCTCATACCATGGGCTGAATACCTTTGGTGGATGATGCCTGAGGTTTTGCTCAGTTTCACGTTTGCATAATTTTGGTGACAACTGCCCAACATCGTTACAACTGATGCTGAGCTAACAACTGCAATGTGTTTCTGGATAATGATGTGGGTTTAGTCACGCTTAGTTTGGCCTCCTGTAAAACAGCAGTGCTTAATTTGGTGTTGTATTCAGCTTCACTCATAATGGAATATTGTCAAACACTGGCTCTCATAATGGCATTTCCCTTCAATTATTTTCGTTTCGTTGAAATGAGTTAGCGTCAAAACAGGTGGACCACTACATGTCGCGTGCCGTCCTTGGTACTAGCAGTTCTCGCTATCGGATATGCTTTTACATGAAAAATACATTACAACAAATTGCAATGAAAGAAAGGGTACACATGCACAATAGGATTAAACGTTGACATCACCAGAAGTATGCACGTGTACAGAACATTATTCATTCCTTCGGGAATTTCAAGGCCTGGCAAGGCGCGTTTTTTTTACCTTATTACCGTAAGGTTTGGTCACGGGTTATTAATTAATTAAGGGTGGTTTCAAGTAAGAACAAAGCACTTTGCGCGATTTATTGTGGGCATATACTGCATTTGCATTAGTTCGCCTACCGACATTGCAGGTATCGCTGTAGAAGTCTTTAACTGGCATAGGACGATCATGTCAAACATATGGCGATTTTTTTGCAACCTGTGGTACTCTCAATGTTAACAATATTTTTTTTCGATTTATTATTATACATGTAAACCTACTCATTGAAAGTATTGAATTAATAAGGCAGCCACGATGTGATGACATTCAAGTTTGCAATACAATTATCAGTAAGGTGAGGTCGGATATTTTTACTATCATCTGCCCTTGGAATATTTAAAGCGCATATAGTTCGACCTCCTCCTTTCCGTAAAGATGTGGGTGTGGTCGATTCTTCAAAATATTTTCTGACCATTTACCTAATTGGCAGTGAGAAACTTAAAAGCTTGTCCCTTGCTTCGCCCTACAAGCTCTTCAAGGATACTGTAATTGTCATTTGTGAGTTGCTTCCTCAAATCCTGGGCTTCGGAAAATAAGTTGAAAACTTTAAAATAAGGAAATGCACAAAATCTCTCTGCAAATTGGTCTATAGACCTAACATTTCAGAATCATCTCTTATCATATCTTCTATTCAATAATTTGGAGAAAATGAAAGCGCCTTGAACTACTTTTTTCATGAAGCATGCAAACTTTCATCAAACATGAACTTTGTGAACACATACAGTACATGGACATGTATCGATCCCTGTGATAAACGTGTCTTGGGTCGATTTCCATTTCCAATGACCTTTGAATCGGTTCATATTTACTATGATAACCGCACTATACAGTATATGCATGGTGGTTTAAGGAAATTTTGTTGGTCATGTTTTGTCGTTTTTTGTTATGTAAC
>JAQFYZ010002526.1:0-16673 GCA_034695085.1 Cylindroiulus punctatus | reverse complement strand
GTTTTCTGAAACTAATTGAATGGCTTTCGGGTTAACTTTGACCTCCTCTACAACTTTCACATTGCAACCATTGCTCTAACTTTTCTGGTTTACGAGATGCACGTTGAATTGCCTTGGTGGAACCGTTCAAGGTTGCATTTTCACACAGAGCACCATGCACAACAAGGCAAATTCTGCAGAATTCCATTGATTGATACTGGAGCCGATGATTGAAACTGTTCCACCTCATCCGTCGCAGTGAAAGTTATAGTTACCGGGAACCAGATTCCTGACGAAATCTGAAACAACTCGAAATCACGTTCCTTGATCATTTCGTCTTGGCAATGCAGTCTGAAACTGCACAATGGAATGAGAAACATGAGAAGTTGCTTGACTTTGATTCTCCAAATTCTGAGTTGGTGGGCGTTTATGAGGCATTCAGTTGGACACAGCCTTTCAGCACCCGAGCAATGGCCTTGCCAGTCATGAATGACGAATTTTATCAGAAAAAAATACAGTCTGATCAGCTCCAGCTCTTGTCATTTATGTCTGAGCAAATCGACAATTAGTGCAGACAAGTGCGCTTACCGAGTTTATAGCCAGCGAGCTTATTGGCCTCCAGAGCACTTCCTGCCTGCTTGGTGCATCTGCCATCACTGCCACTATAGTGCCTGCCTTTCAACTCTGTGGCCACTTCCTTGCCCTGCATGAATATTTCCAAAATCTGGCATTGGTTGCACTTGGACACAGTGGAAGACTTAAGCTTCCATTGCGTTTTTATGGCGCAGTTAAGATTTCTGGCTGCGACAGGGTAATCAAGAGAGTTGATTAGTTTTCCTAGATCTCCATTAATCAAGGGGATACACGTGGGGGTGCACACCCTAATTTGCCGAGGAGAAATTCGCTTGATTTCATTCGATTCAGAACAGTGCCCTTGAGATGATACAAGCCATATGGTAGGCGGCGAAGCAATTTGGCACATTTCAGGAAACACAACAGGCACATTTTATCTTGGAAAATGCCCTGAATAAATCACGGTGGTGACTTAAATCCTGAAACTGGAATTCCCTAAAAGCCTTCCGGGTTTTCCATAGTCGTAGGCAGGCATGCATTCGCATTTCACCAGATTGAACTAATATGTTAATGATGAAATCTTAATGTTGATTTACTCAAGTAGCATGTACTGCCGAAGACTGAGAAATTCGCCTTCGTACTGTTTCAATTGAGTAAAACATGAGTTAAATCATTTCATGAATGGTGTAATTAATTACTTGGCCAATCATTTTTGTGCAGACTTTCTCAGAATTACACTGAATAAACAAACGCAAAATAAAACGATTATGCTGAACCAGTGACCAGGTTGCAATTGGAATTCCCTGAGATTTTTGGTTTTCCAGGTTGGTAGACATCAAATGGTGTTGGTCCAGAAAGACTGTTGGAAGTATGGTCTGGGTAAAACCTAGCAGTGTTAAAGTTATAATGCACACCTGTTCGACAATTACAGGGTGTCTGACAGTGTTTTGAATAAAATTTCCCAGACATTTTAGGTTTTTCAGACAATTTAAACACTTCCAACGTATTATCACATGAACATGGGCCACTTCATGTGTTAAACCTACCACGTGATTTGCATACTGTATTTATGTTCCTTTATAGATTTTTATTAATCAAAAGAAATGGTCAGCATAAAAATTGTTTTGCCACAAAATATTATACAAATGTTCAACACAGCATCCCAACAAAAAATGCTAATATAGAAAGAAATCAATGGATCCTATGTGGAATGCACTCTTTCAGCTAGCACAAACCACCATTCCTTGTGCAAACATTGCTAAAAATATTACGTTTTGACACATAACGCTCTAGTTTAATATGACATTGGAATACCCTTCCAATTGATTTCTTGAATCTGGTATGTTACCAAGTCAAAAGCATCATTATGGTACTATAACGATCCATCGATCCAGCCAAACTGCCTCATCAATAAGAGTGAACATGCTATAGTACAGGGTGTATGTCAGCATCACCATCATATCAATTCCATACACTGTTCAGAAAATTTCACATTCACTTTTTTTCCCCAGTAGGCTGCACTCTGGGGAATGGATGGTTACTCAGACTTCGTGCAAATTGCATAAGCTACTACATGTATTCAAGCGGACACTTTCACAAACCTGCACTGCATGGCCACTTGGGAAGAGGATTACACTATCTATGGTCGCTGGGGAGGTTCATCCCAAGTGCATGCACAACCTGAGCATTACAGTACATGTAGTTCTTCAAGGCCACCACAAGCATGTGAAAAGTCTCCAAAGAAAAGTAAAGCCACAGGGGAGGAGGATGACACTGCCATTGACCATTGTGAAAAGGATCGTTTTGTCACTGACCACTGGGGAGGTTGACCTCAGGTGCACAGCGCTACTGCAGTTCAGCAGAGCCTTCACAATCGTCTGAGCACAGTCTCAAGATTACTGTAATACAGGGTGACCGGCTTAAAAGTGGCCAAACACAATGGCCTATTATTCGATAACCACTCAACATACTTTCTGAAACTAAAGATCAGCGGTAGGACATATGTTCAACATTTATTTTGTAGCATTTTCCAGGTCACCACTGCATCTATATGACATGTAGGCACGCAATAGTAACCCAATTAGTGATTCGTAATATGGACGCCGCCTCTGATGGTGCAGCACGTGCGTTCCAAACTGCTAGATCGAGCACATGGCCAAATGCAGGCAGCTTTGAGTAGTTATCAAATAATACACGCACATTGTTACTTTTGGATACCTTCAAGCCATAGCCGCTGGTCATCCAAGGTCACGGAGGCCACTAGGGAGTAAAGCACGCGTCGAGTAGCTCATCAGCACGCCTATGTACCCGGAGTACACCTCATCTTACGTGCCAAAGCTCAGCGTCCTAGATTTCAGAACGTCCCGAGCCAAGACGATTCAACTTGCAAAAAATGCATCGGCCTCCGCAGCACGCACGCCACGTTCGCCTCGCAACATGGCGGCCGCCACGATTTGAATAAGCAGACAACCGCCGATTTTCCAGCGATCGTGCGGGTCAAACGCAAATTATGGCACTTATTTCGCGCTACGCGACCTTTTCGTCAAATTCTGTACATTATTCGGCCAATTTCGGCCCCAAAGCGGTCATGCCGAGTGAGATTCACTGGTGGCGAAAACGGACCCTAGCATGCCCTGGCCAAGCTCATCGTGCTGAAAATGCAAGAACTAATTCGCCGCACGCCAATTTTTCGCTCGTTTTACCTGCTGGGCACCTCCATGGTTACGGGTAGGCGTTCAAAGACCAACTTTATCCACTGCGCGTATTTGATAGTCCCAGTGTTTAATTCGAGCGAGCGTAGCCTGGCAACATCCAGCCAACGGACGTATTCGACGTAATTGCCGAACGAACTGCGGGGCGCTCGGAGTGCTCCGAGCGTGATCCGATCTGATCCGGGCGCGTTCGGAAACCTGATCGGTGCCCCGTCCGGTTCGCTGGTACTCGCAGGAAAGAGTAATCCGGATTGGGTAAGGAGCAAACGAACGCACCCGGAAAAATCGATGGGCGAGTCCAACTGCAATGGAGGGTGGGTGGGCAGAGGTCGTAACGTTATCGAATGACCCGAATAGCTACAAATAATTGTCCATAACTCGGGTGATATTAAATAGCGCCGTATAATCGCGAGCGCAATTACGGATGGAAAATCAGGGGTAAGCCGGTGTTTTTAGGATGCTTTAACGAGCTCCCACCATGCGGCGCTAATGGGTCAAGGTTGAACAGCTGTTCGCGCGTATTGCGCATCTGTTGTTTTCAAGGCGCAGAATCAATTCTACTGCATTGCCGAACGCATCTGAAGATAAATTGCTGGTGCCAAAGAATATACTGCGAAGTTTATAGTAAAAAAAAATTAATATTAGAGTCTGTTCCAATATTATCATCACTTGTTTGCTAATTTCAGACCCCCCCCCCAATCCAGCAGTACCAACAGCGTGTGAATATCAGTCAAAGGGGCGTTCAAGTATTACGCAATCACCTTAGGGGAAGGGGTTAGCCAAATTATGACGTCACACTGCCAAACAAATTAATACAAGGGGATGTTCCAATAGTTCGTGTTCGCTAATTCCAATTCGCGTATCACGACAATGTGATGGTGGTTTGGAGGCCATTCATAAAGGACGCCCTGGAAATTAAATGATTTTTAGACCCCCTCCCCCTGTCAGGTTTGTATAACCTTATAATCACCCCCTCCACCCCTAAAAAGGTCACATAAAGGTGTAAGTGGGTTTCTCCTAACGGCTCGCCGGCTTGCAGTGATTGCCTGGCGATTAGGGGCAGCTAATCGGACATTGGTTGGTTAAGTTTGTTATGTTATACAAAACAATATTTCTAATTTACTGTAGCATTAAACATGCATAGTTAAAGCCCAAAGCATTTTGAAATTTGTCTACAAAACCCATCATTTTCATCGAATTTCAGTGTAAAACAAAATTCCCAACACACCAGCCAAAACAACAGCAAAGTTGGTAGGGATCGTTTCCCATAATGCATTGCAAATAACCAAAATAACAGATCGCAAAGCTGCGTGTCCACAAATCCTGCCAGGATTTGGTTCTGGCAACCATATCCACGCGGTAAAGCCGGCCTGCTAATCCGTCTCGATACGTCATTAATAGCCCAATAAATAATTCCTAATGCCATTGTTACATCAAAATTCAATCAAACAGCCATCATAGGCGAGAAGTCATGACGTGGCTGGCACTCAATCGAAATCGCTTGCTCACAGATTAATGAAAACGTGCTAATTGCGGTTGATGATGCTCATTACCCAAACCGCATGACGTCACAGCGACACGAGCTTGAGTAGCTGGCACCACGTACACGACGATTGACAAAGTTTTAATTGAAATTAATGCAACTTGTTTACATTACAATGCACTCAATGCATTCATTTAAAGTAAACATTGAAAACAACCCCTTATTGTCAACAACTGTCAGCCATGGAATGGAAAGACACCGACGACCCATGTGACACAAATTAGAGCAGGAAAATTTAGGTCATGCATAATTCCACGAATCAAGGAGTTAGTGGTGGTTGACACGTGGCAACTTCGATATTAATGATGGAAAACCGTGGGCCTAGTCGACTGATAACAAGGCGCCAGATGATATCAAAGCATTCGATCAAATCAAAAAAAATCTGGCTTGAAAAAAAGTGAGAAGATAATCAACTTCCGGTATCATCCGTCATGCTTCCTGTCCACTTGTAATTTTTGTCTAATTTTGGAGTTCATTTTCTCTTAATTTTCTCTTAAGGCACAAAATTATAGAAATTAGAAGAAAATTACGGGTAGCCCAATCATATCGCAGCATTTAAAAATTAAGAGGGCGGAGCTACAGCCAGTGTTGGCAGATACTGCATGCATTTACTGGGGATTTTTGGCGGCGCTTTTGCCAATAGACATCTTTTCCTGCACTTTCTCTCCCCTTGGTGGCGCTGATCATACTTGAGAAAATTAAGAGATCGGCGTGTGGGTAGGATCGAAAAATTAGGAAAGCCATTAAGACCAAAATTAAGCCAAACAATTACCAACGGACAGTTAGCATCATTTTTAGCAATGGTCATGAATTATGGCATAGGTGTTTGACTTCACCTGTTTCAATGGTTTCAATCTGAAAACCGGAAGAAGACACAAGTCAAGCTAAGTCCCTCCTTCAATCAAGGGATAAATAGATCATTTATCCAACTTCGTACAACATATAACAGCTTTACCATTGCTCGCTCAAGTAATGGCAGTGCTGCATTTTATGGTAATTTGATCACTGGCAGCCTTCAGTGGTTTTTTGCTCAAAGCTCCAAATTTCATCGACCTGAAAACAGGTTCATGGTCATTTCCATGGCGACCACTGGCTTTGCATCCAATCACGTTATTGTTTTAACATGGGAGCCCACGCAAATGTGAAATTTTCTGGAAGACATTGGATGCATCATGCACGACATCCTCATGTCCTCATGTTAGGCTCGGATTTCAGAGCAAATGCCAGAAAATGGCTCTGGATTCTCTGGAAAAATGCTAATTTCAACTGCACCCAAGAGAAACCACCTCAAGACCGGTCTTCGAGCAGATCTCCCCAGATTTCTTGGACACGACTAGTTTGGGACTGTCAATAAACAACGACCAAGGTTGGACGAGGTTGAATTTGCCGAGTATGCGTTGAGTTTACCATTATTCTATATACCAATGTATTGGTTCCAACGAATTTACAAAGGGATTTGTAGGAACACTGTCCCACTGTTGCTCAGAATATGGTACAGTGTAGATGTCATCATACAGTATACCAATTTGTTAGCCATGCTGTATGTTGGGTTTTTAGAAAATGTTCAAATTTGATCAGTTTGGAATAGTTGGGAACATGGCACCATTACACTATATAACAATTTGTTGGTTCCACAGTTCCTCACTAGTGCCTCGGAACAGGTATTGGTATGATCATACCTTCCCAGCAAAAAATATCCTGCAGAAAAACTGCTTTATATTCAAATCCATTCTGCACTTTTACATGGAATATGGCAAAATATTTAAATATTCTGCCACATTATAAAACAAAATGGCAGTTTTTCTGCCATAAAAGTGCTCTAAAATAATGCAAAAAAAAATTGCAGTATTTTCACCATTTACTGCAACAAAACTGCAGTTTTATGGCAGTATCTTTGCAATCATGGAATGCACTTTTTCTGCCATCCAAATTCTGCCATGAATGGTAATTGGATTATATGGCAAAAAATGGCACTATATTCAAATATTCCGCCGGATATTTTTTGCTGGGTTACACCAAATGGTAGTCAAATAAAATGCAAACACGATTAAAAACTAGTAGAAACAGTTGAGGTTTTAGAAAAACTTCAACTTTGATCAGTTTCGATATGAATGAGGTCATCCGACACCTGTCCTTATGCATTTTGGGGTAGAAAGGGGACATTTTCCGTGAATTTTGGCAGGGACCAGGCATGTCCATTGTTTCGGAGCATGCATGGCACCATGTACACCATGGCGAGCAAGTTGCAACAGGAGAAATTAGCAAATTTGGACAGTTCCGAGGTGGAATTTGGGGTAACTTGGACATTTTGTGAATTTTTTCAATTTCTGGGACAGCACGCAACGAGGGACCTCAAATTTGGTTCGGAATGAACCAGTTCACCCCCAAACCGCTCACCAGGTTTTCCCAAAATGTCCGCCAAACCTGGCCCACCACATGGCCCTCCATGAGCGCAGCGCCCCCTCCCCCACCCGTCTCAGAATTGAATTGAATTGAGTACGGAAATTCGGTCAGTTTTTACCTTGGCGATCCTCGGGGCCAAACAACGATTCCGCTACGGTACCAGAGGTGCACCAGCCAGCCCAGGTGAAACGGAATTTTTCGGTACCCTTCCTGACGCCTGTCCCACGAGCGACCACGTGGTCGCCAGTTGGAGGTTTGGAGCAACCTGTTACCTGCTCGAGCTACCCTCAGAGCAGGCACCCACCCTAGCCTCACTCATTGAGCCGAAAAGGTTCATTGACTATGTACAGGGTGACGTGAAGGACATTCAATAATAGGGAAATTTCACATTTTTTATTTGTTTAAAATGAAGTTTGGTCTCAAATCGATGGTTGAAAAAAGGAAAATGCGCCGGCAGCTCAAAACGACACCGGCCATTTTGAATGACGTCATGATTTTGCATCAATTGCTATGTCCACCCTATAGGGCTATTGTGGTCTCGGGCACCCATATCGCTTTGAGATAGACGTATTTGCTGGGGCTGTGAATTTTATAACAGCATTTGGTAAAAATATGAGAACTACATGTACTTAATAAATTAGCTAAAAGTACCATAATTTTATAATAATATTATACTATGATTTAAGAATGGAAATTCTGTCATTAATGAATGTCATTATGAAAATTTGATACTAAATGCTGAGGAAATATTGGAACTTCCGTAAATTTAGATAAAACTATGGAAATTTGATAATAAATTCTGATAAAGTATGGGAAAGTCCATAAAGTTTGATAAAATTATGAAAATTTGATAATAAATTCTGATAAAATATGTGAACTTCCATGAATTTAGATAGTATTATGGAAATTTGATAATAAACGCTGATAAATTTAGATAAAAATATGGAAATTTTAGTATAAATTCTGATAAAGTATGGGAACTTCCATAAATTGTACAATACGTTATACAAATAAGGGATTTTCTAAAAAATTAGGCAGGGGCGCCCATGGTACCATGGTTGTGAAAATCACGATTTATGGTAGCAAATTACTTGAAGCGTCCTCAAAACCCTACGAATTCTGAAGAATAACCCTGAATAAAATCAATTTCGTACCCAATCAACGTTTAATTACTTGTATCGCATGAGTCATTTTATGATGTGTGCCTGCAATGTTAAAATTTCAGTTTGCTCATGGAAACGTGCGTTGCAAAGCAAGGATGTGTTAAGGTGGTCCATGACCCTATCCACCTAACGCTAAATTTTCACAATTAGGTATTGAGTAAACAAATGAAAATCATAAAAATTCGAAATATTGGATATATCTGCCATTCATTGTCATCGTACTTCATTTTCTCTTACGACGAAAAATTATAGAAAATTTGAAGAAAATTACGATTAGAGCTCTGTTCTACTTTAGACCAATCATATCGCAGCATTAAAACAATTAATCAAATTAGGGCGGAGCTACAGCCAGCGTTGCCAGATACTGCATGAATTCACTGGGGATTTTCCGACGGCGCTTTTGCCAATAGACATCTTTTCCTGCATTTTCTTCCCCTTTGGTGGCGCTGATCATTCTTAAGAAAATTACGAGATTGGCATGTGGGTATAGGGTCGAAAAATTAGAAAATCCAACTTATGGCCAAAATTAAGCCAAAAAATAAAAGTGAACGAGAAGCATCAGATTAGAAAATTCGGTCCAAGCCAGCGTCCTGTAAGGAGCAATGGATAACTTAGATAATGGACATCCTTGAAGATCATAGGAGGCAGACCAGATTAACAATCGGCATTAGGATAATTGGCCATCCGTAATTAATGGCATCCACTTAGCCCACTTTCCGGTATCCGCTGCGCAGATTCACCTACATGGTGAGCTGATATCGCTTAATTGGATGTGTGATTCGATTAAATCGCATAATTCATGACCGTGCTGCGTGTGAAGTCCTTCCTGTTTTATTAGCTTCATAAAATGAACCCCAAATGCCGCACCTGAGCACCGGCATAATTCATGTCAACCTCCTAATAAAACGAGGGGGCGCAGCTGTGCACAAATCAAAACTTACAACATTTTCACACATTTGCGCAGCACGACGAAGAATCAGATGCAATAATTGAGCAAGAATTATTCATCGTCTCGCCATGGGCAAACAAAACAATTCTACAGCCCCACCAGTCTCTTTTACACCCCAGAGATGGCGCTGCTTGAACCTGTGCAGTGTTATTACAGCAAGATCAACCTACCCAATATTACTTCCTATCCCCTTGTAATTTTTTGGCTTAATTTAGGTCTTAAGTCGACTTTCCTAATTTTCCGACCCTATCCACGAGCCAAATCAGCCAATCGATTAATTACACAAAAAGATGTCTATTGGCAAAAGTGCTGCTAGAAATCCCCAGTAAATCCATGCAGTATCTGGCAACATTTTATTAATTTTTTATGCTGCGATATGATTGGTCTAAATTCGTAATTTTCTTCTAATTTTCGATAATTTTTTGCCTTAAGGGGGTTAAGGCCCATTGAAAGTGCGTTGTGACTTTGGGGACACCCTGCATAAAATTACCAAATACAATTTCTCCTTTCCTGATCAACATGTTAAAAAAATTTTGTAAACATTAACAGGGACTTGCGCTTTTTGGGATGTGCTCTTGACAACTTATGGAAATGTATATGATATTAATAAAAACTTTATAATGCTATGTTTGACCTCTTATTTTGATTTATGGGATATAGATGGCAGCACCTGCCATCTGAATTAACTGATTAACTTACTATCAATATAATCTTTGAATTAAAACATTAGTTTCATTTGAAATTATCATATCTGTCCAAAATTATTAAAATTCAATTGCAAAAAATCACTTTCAACGGACCTTAAGAGAAAATTAAGAAAAAACCAACTTCAAAATAAGAAAAAAATTATAGGTTACACGTGTAGAGAGTTTGTGGAATACACCATAAAAGTCCATACCACAAGTACATGTCCATAGTTTTGTTAATTAATTAGGGCTCTGGTGGTACAGATAAAATAGATCATCCTCTTCTTTAATAACAAATGTGATTTTCGCGTTTTAGGTTGAATCCAAGATGGAGGTGCAACCGGAAGAGGCTTCTGCTCCGCTTATAAATAACCTTCAATGTCGTTCATCAAAACTGTGTATTCAAAACTATTTTGTTGTCGCCGATTTCTCATCGCCGAGCACAACAACAAAGCGATTCAAACGACCTCCAAAACTTGGCCAACCTCCACCAACCCCAATAAACGACAGCCATAGTGGCGCCATCCTGTGCTGCTAACACGAAACGCTTTATACTCGTGTAAGTACTGTCCACTTGTAATTTTTGTCTAATTTTGGAGTTTTTTCTTAATTTTCTCTTAAGGCAAAACACTATAGAAAATTAGAAGAATGCTATGCTTCCTGTCCACTTGTAATTTTTTATCTTAATTTTAGCCTTAAGTTGGCTTTCCTAATTTTCAGACCCTACCCACATGCCAATCCCTTAATTTTCTCAAGCATGTTCAGCGCCACCAAGGAGATAGAAAGTGAAGGAAAAGATGTCTATTGGTAAAAGTGCCGCAAGAAAATCCCCAGTCAATTCATGCAGTATTTGGCAACACCGGCTGTAGCTCCGCCCTAATTTTCTTAATTTTTTAATTAAGTATTCACAGTGCTTGTTGCTCATTATACAGCGTGCTTCCAACCTAAACGAACATAAATTTGCAATTTTTAAACCTGCAGGCAATCACTGCCAGCTCTCGCGCCATGCAGGGGAAATCCCTTTTGTTACAGTACGTCTAACTATGCCATGCAAAAAAAATATACTCTCCAAAATAATAAAATGTGCCAGTCCCGTCTTGGGACAAATGTATAAAACAATACAGGGTCCCCTCATAAATTCAGTTTTCAACTTCCCTGACTTTTCCAGGTTTTAAAAACAAACTTTCCCTGACCATCTGAAATGTGACCATATTACATATGCCAATGTAAAAAACTTCCTGGCAGCCAATTAATGCTGGGCTGATGAACTGTCATTTTCTGACTTTTTTCTTAATATTGGCTAAATTTTCCTGACTTTTTCTAAATAAATAAATCTTCCCTGACTTCTCCAGGTCTTTTCAACTTCCCTGACATTTCCAGGTTTTCCAGGTCTGGGGGGACCCTGTCATAAACCTACCAAAAGTGATATTGAGTAATTTTTATCCTCCCCAATGATTTTGCAAGAGAATATTAACAAAGGAACTGCAAAAAATATCAAACATGGTAGAAAAAGGCCCTAGTTTTACTGTATCACTTAAGGCCCTAGTTTTACTGTATCACTTAAGGCCCTAGTTTTACTGTATCACTTAAGGCCCATTGAAAGTGAGTTTTTGCAATTGAATTTTGATGATTTTGGACAGATATGATAATTTCAAATGAAACTGAATGTTTTAATATAAGTTTATATTGATATGCGCTATATCAAATGTAAAGACATTTCGTTTTTAGAAGTTTTCCAGATATTCTTTATTTTGCCAACGACAGTAACTCTCTTATATTCCCATTCAGATGGCAGGTGCTGCCATCTATCGCACATAAAGCAAAATAAAAGGTCAAAGATAGAATTATCGTTTTCATTAATATCATACACATTTCCATAAATTGTCAAAGAGCACATCCCAAAAAACGCAAGTCCCTGTTAATGTTTACAAAAAATTTTTTTAATATGTTAATCAGGAAAGGAGAAATTGTATTTGGCAATTTTATGCAGGGTGTCCCCAAAGTCACAGTGTACTTTCAATGGGCCTAAGCCATTGTATTGTTGTTTATAATAATTAGGTGTCTTAGTCCAAGCGTTTTCCACACGACAAAGCCAGCTTTGTAAAAAGTTCCTCACCACTCATTAATCAGAGAAAAACAAAAGGCACCGTGTGTATACTATTGATTAATGATGTAATATGGGAGTGCTAAGTAATTGCATTGGACTGATCTCCCAGCAAATCAAATGCAATTCTTCCATGTCCCTGTCACGCCTCGTGACGTCATTGAACGCGTTCGCAAAAAGAACATCTGAAACAGCCCATGAAAAAACCGCATGGTAACCGGACTATAAACGTGAACAATATCAGTTCTGTAGTCATAATGACTCAACCAAAGGTAAATCACGCTGGCAAAAACTTGCTCCAGGAGTGTGTGCCAACTCAGAGGTGTAATTCGAGGAGCCCGGGTGCACTTGTTGATGAATTGCAAGACACTAGACATGACTAGTGACGGTTTTCAAGAGCTATTTAAGTCACAAGATGCACTATATGTCAAAGTGACAACGATATCCGCAGCCTTGAAGTCGTTATGCAACTGCCATGTGATGGAGCATCAGTGGCCAGTACTGGCATCAGTTCAGTGACAAATGATGCAAGACAGTGACAGAAGTAGTGATTGCAGAGCAGTAAAGATGCCGACCAGTGCTATTCAGCCAGGGTTCCCCCAGAAGTTCAATTTTCAACTTCCCTGACTTTTCCCTGACTTGCCCAGGTTAAAAAAAATTTCCCTGAGCATTACAAATCCGAAAATATGACATCGTTGGCTTCAGGTGCAAATGACCTAACTCGCAAAACACTAATTTTGCAGGAGAACCTAAATCAAAATCAGAAATCAAAAACAAAATCTGATTGTCTTTCATGCGTGTGCCTATATAATATGTGTGCAGACATGTTTAGTTTTTTTCTCATAATGTGAAAAAATATGAACACAGGCAATTTTCTGAATGCTTTCAATGGTATGGACATAAGCATATTTCGTTTCGCAAATTCGTGCTAGATATGGACATACAGTAAGACTATGGCATCTCATAGATTCTGACCCTAATTGTGCCATTTTTGGCTCGAAGGCTAGCAGTGATTGCCTGGCGTTAAGGGGCAGCTACCGTATTTCCCCGGAAATAAGACCTGTATTGCAAGTGCTGTACATTAACTTTCGCTCGAAAAGACGCATTAGGGCTTATTTTCAGTGGATGTCATCTTCGATGCAAATGGCCTAAACCCATCTTCGATATAAAATGACTTTTTGTTGCTAGCTATTGCAAGATGTTGAAATCAATGAAGTACAATTGGAATACGTTCATCAGTAAGTTCACGAAAATAATTCATTATTCTCTATTCATTGGCCTCTCCATTGCCATTAGTTACAATTTGAGTCCGTCCATAAACTCCCGTAAATTTTTTCCACTTGCATTTTAGACCGACGATTTATTCATGAATAATAATACGACAATGTACATAAATGATGGCAGTTAAGAATGATGGCCCACACATCATTTTAGTATGAATACATTTATGAATGCAGATTGATGTACATGTACAGGTATAAGTGTACAGTGGACACAAAACGTATGAAACCAGTATAATAATTCCTGTTCACGAGTAAATAAGACGTACTGATGTGTAATCTTACACATCATTTATAATGCATACATTACATAACATAAGTATCGATTGGAAAATAAAATAAGAGCTTCAAACATCAGAAAATTGACTTTTTCCCCCGCAGTTGACACAAACTATGCTTTGTAAACATTATAACAGATATGCTTTGAAACATGTAGTCATTTTCTTTTACTCGTGAACAGCAATTTGCTTGATTTTTTAAATGAAATTGTGGGGGAAAAATTGGGAAAAAATTGACACAGCAACTGCGTCAATTCTTTTTGTGCTTACTGAAGACATCGAAAAATAAGACATCCCCTGAAAATCAGCTCATTTTGGAGCAAAAACTAATGTCAGACCCGGTCTTATTTTCGGGGCAACACACAAAGTAGACAATGAGATGGATTTTCACAGCAACATTGTACATTACTGTCCAAATTGCGTAATTCGGGAGGGTAACAGCCAGCCACTCCAACAAAAGTGTGTTGCAAATCAAGAGGATGAATGGGGTGCATGGCCCGACGAACACCGCCGAGTTGCACACTATATTTAGGCCCAAGGAGAGCCGAGCAAATAAGACAAATAAGCCACCATCTGGCCTAGATTTTGAAATTCTGTTATCTCCATCTAAATTCCGTGGCGGGGTGCATGCCAACTGCGTGTGAGCAAACCCGAGCTTTGCTTGGTCTTCATTATGTAGTCCAAAACAAGCTGTTTTCGTCCAACCCTATTTTTAATTTCTTAATTCGTCTAAATCTGTCTTGGGGCGGCCGGATGGGTGCGAGACCTGATGAGACCAATGACCGACTGCACCATTCTCGGTTTAAATTAATTCCGCATTAACGAACTTTCTGTTAAGAACATACTTTTAACCTTGGAGGAACAAGGAAGGTCATGGATAACCTATGGAGAACTTGTGGTGTAAAAACCAATTTAGAGATTAAACTGATATGATCAAGTGTTGTCACTTACTCATGATCATCGCCGAGCCCCAACCATGACGTTTTGCGTGGATGTACCTTAGGTGCGAAATCACACCAAAGTATTCCCTCAATAAGAGGGTAAAACATATGCCAACCGAACCCAAGTAAGGCCTAGAACCGTTTGCATGGATGTACCTTGGGAGCCAAAACCACACACAAAGGATTTTTATTATATTATGCCTCTAAGGGGGTGAAATGGAGGGATATATGCTAAGCCCCAACAGTAAGATTGAGATTTTGCATGGATGTACCTAAGGTGCCAACGCCCCCCAACTAAGTAAGGATTTCCATGATACAACCCCTTTCAGGGGGTTAAATGCCAAGACCAAGCAGTTAGGACTAGAACCTTGAAATTTTGCATGGATGTACCTTAGGTGTCAAAACCCCCAATAATAATGGATTTCATCTTGTATTACCCCTTATGGAGGGGTAAATGCCCAGACCAAACAGTAAGGGCTAGAACCTGGAAAGTTTGCATGGATGTACCTTAGGTGTCAAAACCCCAGTAAGAATGGATTTTATCGTGCATTGCCCCTTAAGGGGGTTAAATGGAAGGTAAATATCTAGATATAGGGCTAGAGCCTTGAAATTTTGCATAGATGTGCCCCCAATAATTCCTTTCTCCTTTGATTTTGAAACAACTCATTACATCTGCATTTCTGTCAATGTGTAGCCCCTGGATAACGCCAGATATAACCACAAATTTCCATCCACAGCAACTCACCATGTTTGGCGTCAGTCCGAACACTTGAGTTAGTGATCCACACTTATTCTAAGCTCGAGATACAGGCGATGAGCATGTCTGAATTGCATTTGAGCACTGTCTCACAATCTGCCCCAGAGCTGAGCATGGCATCAACATGTGCACACTGCTGTGTGGATTAGTCACTGTCGTTCAAGTCGCGTAACTATATGTTTCCAAGATACGCTTCCTCGCCTTGAAATCTTCACGAAAACAGTTTAAAAACGTCGTCGTTTGAGATTATTTAGCTTACAGTGTTTATCACTGGTACACCTGTCTTGCACCAGATAGCAAGCGTTGTTGGAATAACAGTAAGATGGCCGAAACAATGCCATGGGCTGATCAAACAGATTAAAATGAAAGCTGTGCTACATCATGGAGTAATTAAAATCAGATCAAACATGTCTGTTTTCATTCATGTCATAACATTTGTTGCCCTGAAAAAGCAGGTATTGCAAAACCTGGTGTAATTTGCAAGCACAGCCGCCCAATTTCTGCAAGGATCAGCATCGAGACATCAAAGGTGAAAGTTCGAAGATAACAGGAGATATTGTAGTGGCCTTGACTGAGATTGCATAAACATGGTGTGAGCCTTTTATCGGTTTTTATCATCAAAACAGCTTCAATGGTTCTTACAAGTTTTGAACATTCACGAATAGAATTTTACACCATAACACCACAAGGGCTTCTTTGAGTGGTTTTGAGGCATTTGGAGATTTTTGGCTCAAGTTGCTGTTGCCCTTCAAACCATGCAGCCAACACCAACCAATTCCATTGCCAAGTCTATTAACGTTTCCATTTCTTCCCAATCCTCTGTCTGTTATTCTTCTTAAATCTTGCAATGTGTGATCTGGATGGCTATGCTCGCTGAAATTGGTATATTCCAGGACTTTTCAACAACGTTTCCATGGTGACTTCTTTCAAGTTTCAACGTCTGTTACAATCTGCTGCCTTTCTAGATTTGTCATCACATTAATCGCAATTTTCAGACACCTTCCTCTCTGTGTATTTGTTGTAGATAGATGTAGGAATGTTGTAGATACAATAATGGCAAACACTTGACATAATTGTCAACCACAGCATCCAAGTGATGACAAGATCATTGGCAAAAAAAATTTCGACTTGAGCGAAATTTTTATCTTGAACAAAAATGACAGATTGCCACATGTGACATGTGAAATTATTTGTAAAACCGGATGACACATGGTGAATTTAATCCAATTTTTTTTTAAAATAATGATGACTGCAGTTGGTGGACAACCCCGCCCCTTCAAAACTCATGACATCGAAGCGTTTACAA